>JAYMTK010003737.1:0-11913 GCA_036897405.1 Pelargonium myrrhifolium | reverse complement strand
ATGGGACCTCCTTCTTGTCTGCAGGCTTCGGGGCCTTCCCGTCCTTCAGCATCAGTGCTTTCATGTTTTGGGAGGGATAGATTGACCCCACCACCTTGTCTTTCCCTTTCAGCTTCTTGACTCGGTGCTTCCAGAGTGTTCTCGGGCTTGTGAGCTGGACCGCGATTCCCAAACATGTGGGGAACTTGATCCTCTGATGATTTTCGCTCGGGACCATCTTGAACTCGTCGATCAATAGTCGGCCAAAAATGGCATTATGGTCTGAAGGTATATCGATGACCATAAACTTGCAAGCGCGAGTCTTCTCCTATGGGAACTCCCCCAAGGTCATTGGCAGGGTGACTGTTCCCTTGACGACCCATTAACACACCCTTGAACTCTTTGAGAGAGCTCTCCTTCAACCCCAACTTGACGAATCCGTCCCATCGGAGGATTTTCACTTGACTCCCGTAGTCAATGAACACCCTTTCAGTGTTGGTGCTGAGGACGGTCGTCTTGATGATGAGGGGCTTCTTTATCATGGTCTTGGGAGCCAACCCCTCCTCCTTAAAGAAGATGGTCTTCGACCAATTTCGCTGGTGCGGGGCTTGGCGGGTGGAGTGATGGTGGTCTTCTCCATCTTCTTCAAGGCATTGATTTTGGCCTTCACATGAGAGATGAAGACTTGTTGATGAGAGTTGCTCCTCTCAGTGATCATCTCGATCGTGTAGGTGTTACTCACATAGTTGTTCACGTGGTTCACCATAAGTGACCCCCACCTCTCTTGTTCGTCTCTCGTCCCCTCTTTCGGCCATGACCTTCATCGACGACGAAATGGCCAAGTCTTCCCTTTGTGATGAGCTTCTCCACTGCATTGGAGAGATAGAAGCAATCTTCAATGTCGTGCCCGTAGCAATTGTGAAGAGTGCAATACTTATCGGGGCGGTTGCCATGGAGCTAACCCTCGAGGGTCGTTGGGGCCGTGAGTCCCTCATGCTCCAACATGTAATCACACACCTTTTGGTAGGTGGTGTTGAGAGGAGTGCGACCCTTCACCGCAGACAACTTGGGCACGCGCAGAAAAAAAGGGGGTAGGTTCGTGCGCGGTGGCGGTGTAGGGTCGCGGGACTTGTTCTTCCCTTTCCGATTGTCCCGGTTGCTCGGGGGTTGGAACTCTCTCCTCCCTTGATTCCTCGAGGGGCAAGCTTGGTCACTTACTAAAGCGTGTCTTCTGCTCCGACATGACTATGAACAATGGCCAACATCTCCTCCCATGTCTTTGGTGGAGTGGTGGCGAAGGCAATAGGTTGTGGGACCAGACGCCTCATTGGAATACCGCCATGATCGTCTTATTGGTGGGCTCATGGCATTCATATATGGCTTTGCAGAAACTATCCACATAGTTGGCCAACGACTCATTATCCCTTTGCCTCACACGCTCATCCTCCTTCTCCAGCGGCATCAACTCGCTCTCTTTCCACTACATCATCGCTCACCGGAGAAGAGGGATTGACCTAAAACCCTAGCCGCCGCCACCCCTCCCTCTAGTTGAGACGACCGTTGAGACCACTACCTCCACAAAGACCGCCTCCAACCACACTAGCATCACCGGAAAATTCAAATTTGGTGCTGGAAAATTCAAAACTTGAATTTTCTAGTGACCCCCTGGACTTAATGGTTATAACCTGCAATAGCAGGTCAATTGGGCTTAATTGAAAGAAGAAAAAAAAGTACAAGTCTAGTGATGCGTCTAATTTTCACAAAGTCTTAAACACACTAGAAGTGATGTCGTATAGTCACATTGTTAAGGAATGGGCTTCAATTTGTCTAAGTCCAATGTCCAAAGTCCAGTGTCTAATATCAAGTCACAGTCCAAGTATTGGGGTCCAAGAGTCAGGGTCCAAGAGTCAGGGTCCGAGTGTTGGGTATGTATGTCCAGGTCCAAGAGTCAAGGTGTCCAAGGTAAGGAGTGCAATCGTCAAGGTCCAAGTCACGGTAACAAGTCTTGATCTTAGGTCCTACAAGACGAACACACCAAAGAACGATGAGACCCGAAGTGTTTCTGGGACACCGCCTCGGGCGTGAGAATGAGTTCTCGCCCGAAAAACACTAAGAAGCTAGAGAGTTTTTAGAGAGAGAGTAAACTTAGAGAGATAATGTATTCTCAAGAGTGAAGATCCCACTCTCTTACTAGGAGAGGGTATTTATAGGTCTTACCATGGGTATCCACGCGTCATCATGTGGTGGAGTCCACTTGGAGGTCTCACCAATGGCCACCACGTGTCGTCATGTAGTGAAGTCCAATTTTGGTGGAAAGAGGGGATCACTCGGTGGTCTCACGCGCCGAGTCCGAGTTGGGTAGCGACTCGGTGCCTTGAAGTCTTGGTCCTGAGTTCATGGTGTGCATGGGGTCACGACCTAGCTTGACACACATGTTGCTCATTTGGACGTTCACGGACAAGGCCGTGGTTGATGAAGTCTTGTAGACGAGGCCACACAAACGGTCCTTGGTGAAGTCTCGGTATGTGGTTTGGGTCCGGACTTGGTAAACACGACCACCTTTCTCGGTGTCTGGACTTGGTGGGACGCAGCCACCTTGATCGGTCTGGACCTTGGGAGTAAGTATGATGGCTTTTTGTCGTCATGGGACTTGTGTTTGTCATGAGCTTGTGGTGATCATAGGACTTATGGTTTTCATGAAGCTTGTGATGTTGTCACTACCTTTGGTGACCAAGAGGCTCGTCATCATTATGGTGTTCGTAGTCATGGGACCACGACCATGAAGCCGAGACCATATGTTGGTGGTCGTGAGACCATGGTCACGGGACCATGATTCTCGTCACCACCTTTGGTGACCATGATGCTCGTACTAAGCTTGGCGACCGTCATGCTCGTCACTACCTTGGTGACTATGATGCTCGTCGCCACCTTCGGTGACCATGGCCATGGGGCCGAGACTAGGGGTTAGTGGTCTTGGGACCATGGTCAAGGGACCACGATGCTCATCACCACCTCGATGACCATCAAGCTCGTCACCACCTTGCATGATGTTCGTCACCAACTTGGCGACCATAATGTTTGTCACCACCTTGCATGGTGTTCGTCACCTCCTTGGTGACCATGGAACTTGTCACCACCATTAGTGGTCAAGATTTCTTGTCACCACCTTGTGTCCTTGGAGCTTGTCACCACCATTGGTGATCCGCTTGTCACCACCTTGTGTCCATGGAGCTTGTCACCACCATTGGTGACCAAGATTGCTCGTCACCATGATGGTGTCCACGACCATGGGTCCACGGCCACTGGTCCATGGCCGGCCATGAGACCATGGTCATGAGTCCTTGGTCGTGGGACCATGGTCATGGGACCATTGAGTTGTCATCTTTAGGTCTTGATTTTGCCTTCAACATTCTACTCTTTTCATGGAGCCACGGGCTTGTGCGTCAGTATCAAGTCCATTGACCCGGTCTCATTGTGAAATGATGATGTGGCGCTCGGGTGCCACGTTTTATATTTTCCTTCATCGTGACACTTATGATTTTGCGGGTAGCATTAGTTGCCCCCCACTCCGAGTAATATTGATTTATCGATGTTGCTTGGAGTAGAAGTCGTCTTGAATTATCTCGTTTGAACGCGTTCGTAGCACTATTCGCTCGGGATAATGAGTCGAGACTTGCACGGGTCTTCTTCTCTCGACGTCCCATAACTTTTCATTTGTGGGGGGGGGGGTTGTCGGGCCTTTGATTGTTTAACTTTGACCATTGACCATTTGACTTTGGCTTGAATTTTGAATTTTTGTTGACTTTTCCACTTTTGTGTTGGTTTTTGATTGGAGGGAAAGTGAGGTGCACCTTTAGTACCATGGGATTAGCCACACCAAACCCACCCACTATCTCTTCTTCTTCCTCTCTAACCCTTTCCACATCCCTTTCATCTTCCATTTTGAATCTAAAGAGTGAAAGAGAATATGAATGAGGAAAAAAAGAAGAAAAAAAGAAACAGAGAAGAAGAAAGTGTCCTCCTTGTTGCCTCCGGACCCCGCCGCCGGTCATCGTTGCTTCCCGTCGTCGCTGCCATTCGCCGCCGTTGTTATTTGCCGCCAGATTCCGCCACGTCGAGTTCTGATATGAGCCATAGTTGTCATTTTGGTTCTTTTAGTGTCGTTCTACTTATGTGTAACACACCGTTTAGCTTAGTTTAGCTAATATGTATTTTTCTTCTTTTTAGCCGTTATGGTGGGCCCTGTTTCCAATGATTGAGGCATCCATTATGATATATCAAAAGATATTTTCTCTCTCTAGCAAATTCTCTCTCTCTCTCTGTTTTCCCTCTGATTCTCTCTATTTCTTACCTACCAAACACTCAATTTCTTTCTCTCTCTTGAAATTCCTATCATCTCTGAGATCTGAGCTCAAGGTCTCATCAATGTATCAGACCCTATCTTTCCCTGGACCATGGCCGACACTAATCCCAATCGAAGGCAGAAGGAGTTACAAAATGCTCATAAGGATATTGGAAAAGTGCAATAAGAAATTAAGGTGATTCACAGCAGATTGGATGGACTAGCTCAAGACAACACTGATATCAAAGAGATGTTAGCAAGAGTCATCTCACAAACTTCTTTCAATCCTGGTAAGCAACCATTAGAACCAATTGCTGGTGTTATTAATGTTCAGAGTAATGAAAGAGGCTCTACTAGCTCTCTGTTGGGACCTCCTCCTAGCAATAATGGGAGTAGACAAAGAAGGGAAGGACCCAGATTTGATGGGACTGATTTTATGGGCTGGAAAATGCAGTTTGATCAGTTTTGTGACAGGGAAAGAATCATTGAAGGAGAGAAGGTTGGAGAGGCAATGTGTTGTTTAGATGGTAAGGCACTAAAATTCCATCAACACCTGATCAAGATGGCGAGGCTCACTGGAGCTATTGAAACATCATGGGCCAATTATGTGTTGGAGTTTAGAAGGAGATTTGTTGAAACTGAGTTTGATGACCCACTTTCTGAATTAGTGTGTCTCAAACAAACAAACTCAGTGGAGGAATTCTATGATGAGTTTGAAAGTATCACTACCTATCTAGATTTATCCTCAGAGAATTTGTTGAGCATATTTCTCAGCAATCTCAAGCCAGAAATTGGCAGAGCTATGAGATTATTTGCCCCAAACCATTTACATCAAGCTCTCAAGTTAGCCAAACAGTTTGAGCTTATGATGTTTCCCACAAAAAAAAAATCATCAATCCCATATAAGTCACCATTCTCTACTTTCACCAATCATAATCCAAACACCTTCCCACCCAAAGGAGGAACTCAGAGCACCACCAATACCAATAAAATTACCAAAGCACCACTCATCCAAAACAAAACCCCAACATACACCAACAACACCACTAAACCTATATACAACCCAAACCCCAAATCCACTCAAGATGAACTAAGGAGGAAGGGTCTTTGCACCTGGTGTGGGGCCAAGTATTCTAGAGATCATAAATGTATGAGGGCTCAGATGTACAAACTGATAATGGAAGGAATAGATGTGGGAGAATTGGAGTTGGAGGAGACTAAAAACATGAGCAGAGAGACTTCAACAAACAACACTGAAGTAGAAGAACTGTGAGAGGAAATTCCAAGTGTTATCTCTTTACATGCTATCATAGGCATGGATGGGTACCAAACCATGAGAATTGAGGGAAGAATTAAAAATCAAAGGGTAACTGTATTGATAGATTCAGGAAGCACCAACAATTTCATCAGTTCTACCATAATTAAAAGGCTTGGCTGTTGTGTGCATAATTTGAAAGGAAGTAAGGTGACTGTTGCAAATGGAGAGACACTTAAAACTCAGGGAATGTGTAAGAATCTAATGTGGAAGACTCATGGGGAAGAGTTAATTTTAGACTTTTGGGTGTTACCAATTCAAGGATGTGATGTGTGTCTAGGAGTGCAGTGGCCCATTACTTTGGGGCTGTTATTTGGGATTTCCAAGAACTAACACTACAATTTGAGAAGAATGGAAAGACTATTAAGTTACAAGGGCTTGACACTAGTAAGGTTACTTTGGTAAGTGACAGGGAAGCTGCTAAAATACAAGGGTGGAGGGAAATAGAGGAAGCTCAACTTGTGTAGTAATGATCAAGAACCCTGAAGAAAAGACAACCTGGGGTACAAAAAGTAGATGTCAAATACCTGGAGTGGAGCATCTTTTACAAGAGTTTGGAAATTGTTTTGTAGCTCCCAATCATCTTCCTCCTCAAAGAAGTTGTGATCATTCAATCCCTATTAAAGAAGGTGAACCTGCCATCAAGGTGAGACCTTATAGATACCCTTCCATTCAAAAGAATGAGATAGAGAGGATGGTTGATGAGATGTTAGAAACTGGTGTGATCAGACCAAGCAGTAGTTCATTCGCATTTCCTGTTATTTTGGTAAAGAAAAAGGATGGTTCCTGGAGGATGTGTGTAGACTACAAGCAATTCAACAAAATAACCATTAAGGAAAAATTTCCCATACCCCTAGTGGAAGAATTGCTTGATGAGCTTGCTGAAGCTAATTACTTTTCTAAGCTAGACCTCAGGTCAGGTTATTATCAAATTAGTATGAGGGAGTCTAATATTCATAAAACAACATTCAAGACCCATTCAGGCCACTATGAATTTGTGATCATGCCATTTGGACTCTCTAATGCACCCTCCACATTCTAAACCCTAATGAATGACATTTTCAAACCATTCCTAAGAAAGTTTGTGCTTGTTTTTTTCGATGATATCTTGTTTTTTTCCAGTGACAAAGAGCTACATGTTGAGCATCTCAGGATAGTATTTGAAGTGTTGGAACAAAATCAATTGGTGCTGAAGCTCAATAAGTATGATTTTGCAGCAACCCAAGTTGAATATTTGGGACACTTGATCTCTCAAGGAGGGTTATCTATGGACCCAAATAAGGTGGACAGTGTTATGCAATGGCCAAGTCCCAAGACGATAAAACAGTTGAGGGGTTTCCTTGGGTTAACAAGTTACTATTGCTTATTTTAGTAAAGCCCTCTCTCCAAAACACCAAACTCTTTATGTATATGAAAAAAAGATGTTGGTTATCATTATGGCAGTGAAGAAGCGGAATTCTTACTTACTTGGGAGGCATTTCATAATCAAGACAAATCATCAATCATTGAGGTTCTTATTAGATCAACACATGATTGCGCCAGCACAACAAAAGTGGGTGTTAAAGGTGATGGGGTATGACTTCTCAATTCAATATAGAAAAGGTAGTTCTTATGTGGTATCAGATGCATTGTCAAGACAACTAATGGGGTTATCTGTGATATCCATATCCTCCATTCAAAGTGAAATCATGGAAAAAGTGAGAAGTACTTGGGATACAGATTCCAAGTTGAGTAAACTCATTCATGAACTTAAGGAGGGGAGTTCTAATGGAAGAGCTGGTAAGTATGAATGAGTTAACAATCAATTGAGAAGAAGAGATAAACTAGTGGTGGGAAATTCTGATGAAGTCAAGAAGGAATTACTGATGCATTTCCATAAAAGTCCTTTAGGAGGTCATTCAGGGACTCTAGCTAGTTACAAGAGGTTAGGGTCATTTTTCTATTGGAAGGGAATGAAGAGAACAGTGAAAGATTGGGTACAAAAATGCATCACCTGTCAACAAAACAAGTATGATTCGAGTACTTACCTAGGGTTGCTATAACCACTTCCAATTCCAACCAGAGTTTGGTCTGAAATCTCTATGGATTTCATAGAAGGACTACCAAAATCTCAGGGGAAAGAAGTCATCTTGGTAATGGTGGATAGACTTAGTATTGGGTTATTCCACCCATATCCGGCATTATCGGTGGCTCAAGCTTTTATGGACAATGTCTGTAAGCTTCATGGAATGCCTAACTCTATAGTTTCAGATAGAGATCAGGTCTTCACTAGCACTTTTTGGGAGGAGCTGTGTCAGCTGCAGGGTACCCAACTTAATCTATCTTCTGCTTACCATCCTCAGAGTGATGGCCAAACTGAAGTGGTAAACAGATGTGTAGAAACCTACCTAAGGTGTATGTCTGGTGAACGACCAAGAGAATGGTTTAAATGGCTGGCTCTAGCCGAGTGGTGGTACAACTCATCTTTCCATACCTTTGTGCAAGCTACTCCATATGAGATGTTATATGGACAGGTACCTCCCTCTCATATTCCTTATTGGCCTGGTTCTTCAAAAGTGGACACAGTGGACAAAATCTTGAGAGCAAGGGAAGCTGCCATCAAATTGTTGAAGTTTCATCTCACTTGAGCTCAAGTGAGGATGAAAAATCAGGCTGACAAGCACAAGAGTGATAGGAGCTTTGAAGTTAATGATCTGGTGTTGGTGAAATTACAACCCTATAGGGAATCCTCTGTGGTGCAAAGAAAAAATGAAAAACTCTCTCCAAGGTACTATGGACCTTACAAGGTGATACAGAGAATTGGCAGTGTTGCCTACAAACTGCAACTACCATAAGGTTCAAAAATTCACCCCACTTTCCACGTGTCCCAACTCAAAAAGTATCATGGCCAGGAACAAATTCAACAGCAACTCCCAGATTTTGATGAAGATGGGCAAATGTTGAAGGAGCCAGTTGTTGTGTTGGATAGACAAATGGTCAAAAGGGGTAATCAAGCTACCACCAAAGTGCTCGTTCAGTGGTTAAACAGTTTTCCCGAGGATGCTACCTGGGAATTCTTGTTCGATTTACAGAAGAAGTGGCCAAACTTGCATCCTTGAGGTCAAGGATGATTTTCGAAGAAGAAGGCAATGATATGAGCCATATCTATTAGTTGTCGTTTTGGGTTCTTTTAGTGTCATTCTACTTATGTGTAACACATTGTTTAGCTTAGTTTAGCTTATTTGTATTTTCCCCCTTTTTAGCCGTTATGGTAGGCCTTGTTTCCAATGATTGAGTTGTATCTGTACAGTCTCATAAGAGAATATATGGCAGGAGAATGTGTGTAATGAGGCATCCATTATGATATATCAAAAGCTATTTTCTCTCTCTAGCAAATTCTCTCTCTCTACTTTCCCTCTGATTCTCTCTGTTTCTCACCTACCAAACACTCAATTTCTTTTATTCTCTCTTGAAATCCTTATCATCTCTGAGATCTGAGCTTAGGGTCTCATCAAGTTCCATCGTCGAAGTTTTGAGGTGAGTCATTCCTCTTCTTTTGCTTTTTCTTGTTGATTTTTTGTTTAAATCTTGTACCTTGCATTATTCTTGGCTTGAAATCCTTACTTTTATTTGCTTCTTTGGTCTTTTTGATGAGCTTTTGAGGTCGCCGGAGCTAGGGCTTTTGCCGCCAGATTTAGGGTTTTTGGCCGCCGGTGGCAAGCTTTTCTTGCTGGCGACCATGGCGTCTTTTGGCGGGAAATTTTTCGGGTGAGAATATGTTAGCCGTCGGTGAGGTCGTGTTGCCGTCGATGAGAGCTCGTTGCCGCCAGTGGGGTTCGGTCGTTGGTCCCCATTGTGGGGTTTTTGGCTTCGGACCCGAGGCCCCCAATGGTGGTCTTTGTCATGACCTTGAGATCCCCAAATGGGGGTCTCGACCATGGTCCCCCGACTCGCGCTCGGGGTCTCTTAATTTTTCTTCATGTTTGTTCCCCATTTTGTTATGTGTTTTGCTTATTGTGAGCCTTGTTCTCTTCACTTCGTGATTTGTTGTTGTTGTGTAGGTACCTTGCATTCGATGTTACTTGAAACGTTGAGTCGTTGCTCGTGCTTAGAAAAAGCATCTTGAACCAATACTTGTGAGTTTAGAGTTAGGAACCTCCTTTTTGTATTGTTTTCTTGAACTTGCCTTGTACATGAACATTGTAGCCTTGTTGTATCTTGAACATTGTATGATGAGTGATACTTGAACACTTATGTGAATCATTGAGTCTTGAACATTGTATGATGAACAAAATTGTTGAGTTTGTATGTTTGAGTGATGACTTCTTGGTCTTGATTGCTTGAGCCTGGTGTAGCTTTATGTAGTTGAACTTGATGTGTAGACTTGTAAAATTTGCTAAGTATTATTGTCTTGAGCATGATCCTGGTGCTCGGCCATGGTGCTTGAACTTAGAAATTTCTCTAAGTGTAGATGCTTGAACTTGGGTGCTTGATCATGATGCTTGTTCTTGCTTTTGTGAAAATTTTCCAAGTATAGGAGCTAGTACTTTGCTTGAACACTTAGATAATTTTTTTCTTGATTGGATCGTTGTGGCGAGGTCTTCGTCTCCTTGGCGTGGACTCGTTCCCAACTTGGGGTTACGGGGTCTTCGTTATCGTCTTGGGTTCACAGGAGACCGTGGTCGCGGGACCGTGCCCAAGTGACCGTGGTCGCGGGACCTTGTTCATGAAGCCTTGGCCACAAGACCTTGGCCATGGGGCCTTGGTTACAGGACCTTGGTCACGGGAGCGTTGGTCTCATGTCCGTGGTCACGGATCCTTAGTCTCGGGACTGTGATCGCAGAGCCTTGTTCTCTTATCAGTGGTCACATGTCCGTGGTCACAAGTCCTTGGTCTCGGGACCGTGATCGCGGTCTGTGACTGTGATCGTGGACCTCCATACCTAGAAAAAATCATGAACTTGATGTCTTGATGTTTTAGAGTCTTGAACTTGAGGACTTAGAGAAATTCTCGAAGTGTTGATGCTTGGTCTTCACCATGGTGTTGGTCTCTTGAATGTTTGTTAATTTTTTCTAAGTATTGGTGAAGAAGTTTCACCAAGGTAAAAGAACTTGCTTGAATTTCTTCGAAGTGTTGGTGTCAATGTTTTAGGTACTTGGATCATGACAAGCTCATTGTTCTCGCTCTGCGAACCAAAGAAATCCGCGGATCCATCTCGGGGTGCTCCTAAAGATGGAGTCCAAGTTGCCCTCCAATCTTCCGGTGCTCGCGACTGTAACCGAGGCCGCTGCCGTGATCCAAGTCATCGAGCCATTTGTGGCCAACAACTCGGCGCCTCCCGTCACTAATGTGGCCACGAGTGGCATTTAGTTAGGGACCATCGTTTGTCATGAGTCCCTTTCCACCGCGCTCCACACGTCCGCGTCCACCGAGGTCACCGCGTCTGAGAGCATCACATTTCCCGTGATCATGGATGATATCCCCATCACGACCGTGAGGGCCACACCCCCGTGGCCGAGCCTTCCGTCTGCCGAAGACCCACGACCGCCACACAATATGAGTCCGTGGTCGTGACTAGGTGACAGGCGTGGTATAAACCTTTTACAACACTACTAGCAAGTGCACTAGTGCCTCAAATAATATAGACTTATGGAAGTCAGAATATCGATCCTCTAGGAAACAAATCGTTGGTAGTTTCAAGAGCTTTCAAAATAATAATACGATAACAGTAAAGTAAATCAGTTTGCAAGTGTGTGTGGTTGTTAAGCACATGATCATGCAAAAATAACAAGTAATCTATACATACTATAAAAGCAAAACCAAAAAATAGGTTTATAATGCGTATTAGAGTGCCACCTCATTATTCTAATAATTTTAGTATAAAATTTTGTTTAATTATTAATGTTGCGTCCGAAAATCTTCAGAAGCTTTCTTTGTCTAACTGAGTTGACTCCTGGTCCCGGTACTTGCTGGTGAGACTGGGGGTCGAGCTTGCTGTGGCTGGGTTGAATATTCGCCTGGGTCAGGATGTGGAACTCGGGTCCCAGAAGAGTCTGCGTTTGGGCTGGGGAGCCAAGACTCTGGCCCTGGTTCGATTAGTCTGAGCTGGGTCTGGATTCTCGCCGGCGTGCTGTCCTGGAGTTGGGCTGGATTTCTCGCTGGTGAACCGTTCCTGCTTCGCTGAACCTCTGCTCGTCTATACCTCTTCCTGTGGCCCTGCGAAAGGCAACACACCAAAGAACGATGAAACCCGGAGTGTTTTCCGGGACACCGCCTCCGGCGTGAGAATAAGCGTACG
>JAYMTK010003736.1:0-11913 GCA_036897405.1 Pelargonium myrrhifolium | reverse complement strand
TACACTAATAAAACTTTATTACAAAAATTTGCAAACTAGTAAATAAATTTATGATATTTGACAAAGAGTAATTAATGTGATCCATTTTTTTGGAAACTAAAAAGAGAATGATGAACAAAGAGAGTGTTTAGTTTGTAGAAAGGGTATATTTGTCAAACTAGTGAAAAATGTGTGGATTTATCCTTATTGAGTTTGGATTTATCACCTCCCATAAGTTAGTACTCTCAATCTACATTAAATAAGGACAAGAATATAATTTATGGTTATCTTACCTCCTTGATGAAAGTCAAAAATCTCATAGACGACGGTGAGTTATTATAGGAATCGGCTCTATAGGAGCTTGTCTCTTTTAAATAATTAAAATTATGCATTCCGACAAAACAATCTAGTGTAGCCATTCTTTAATTTGTCTATGTAGCACATTATTTAAAAAAACACTAGTAGTACCAAATAAGCACTCAACTGATTTTTGTCTCGTATTTTTTGGAAGAAAATAATAATGAAATGTTATTATTCTTTTAACGTGTATTGTGATAGATAAAAGAGCCCTCCAATTTATATTTCACCATAGTGACTTGAATCACAATTCATGGGAAAAATAATGAGAGATACTTTGTAGCTTGAGTCAATAAAATCATTTTTACTCATCAAATAGAAGGAAAGAAGGAGAAGGGTGAGAGATATAGAATCCAAGAAAAGCATGTGCCTAACCTGTGAAAAAGAAAACTTTTCTTTTATTTACTATCATTAATCATTATGATTTAATAGAGAGTCTCTATATATATGTAGCGTAAAGATTAATTTTTATCACATCTTTTGTGAATCATTCTTGCATACATGGCCCATCCTTTTTTCATCAATCTAGAATGTTTTACCTTGTAATAATATCTTACTTGAATTTTGGAGCGTCATGGAATACATTCCACATTTACACATTCACATCAACAAAAGATGATTTCAATAAAAAAAACTTTCATTGTTCTGTCGAAGTATTTTGAATTTAATTCTTTAAAATTAGTCTCTGAAAATATTTTAAGATATTAGTTTCAAACATCTCAAAAGTATCGAAATTTTCAACCAGATATCTTGAATTTGAGTGTTTATGTATTATAGCATCTAATAATTTTATAATAAAGAATAATAATTGGTCAATAGGAAAGAAAGATGCCTTTTTCACAACTCTAATCAATTTTGTTCCAATTAATATTTCATGGCCATATAGGAACCTAAATGGTCGGATTGATATTGGGCAACACGTTGATTTGGTATTCTTTTTGAATGTCATGTGTGTATTGGAGCAATGTCTTTCCTGATCAATGGATTATTAGTTTTTCGTTGAGAAAATATATATTTCATGGCCATATATGTTCATCTTTCTCCATTTCATCCCATGAAAATTTATAATTCTCTAAAAAATGTTTATGTCATTTGATCCAATAGCTTCCCAGCCTGAAAGTGTCATGAGAGAAGAAAAAAAAGTACACTTTCACAAGTCATACTTTTTCTTGAACTGTGTTACTCTTTGTGGGCTTTATAATTTTGGGCTTCAATGTTAAAGAGGCCATGTGAGTTACTATATATACTACTATTGTTGCATCTAATCATGTTCATGTTCTATTTTTAACCAACATTAAAGGAATAATAATATATTATCAAAACAATAAAAAAAAAATTATATATAAATAAAAAATTGGTTACATTATTAAGCTTTTGTATTTAAATATATTAGACTTAATAGTATTAGTTTGTGGTCGATGTCATGTGATTTGGTTGACAATACATTTGAAAAAAGATTCGGAAGCTATGATTGAAACCATTCTCATGTATACACTACTAATTTGGTCTATAATTAGAATAAATATTATTGCAACTTGCCAAAAATAGTATATATATATATATATATATATATATATATAGCATATTATTAAGAGCGGAGGAATATTCCTCCTTTCCCTCAATTTATTGGATATGATAAATTTTGTGAATTGGATTCTGGAATGGGCTTGGATATAGTTGAGGCCCAATATCAGATGAAAATGGGTTCTTCATAGTAACTCAATCATATAGGATTAACGTTTCCTCAAATTAGAGGTGACATATTGATCTTAGACGTAACATCATGAAATCAGGAAGTAGAGTGAACTTTGGTGAATGTACACACACTGTTTGATCATGAGAAGAAACAAAAACAAAATCCACCATATTATGAAAAATACAATAGCGCACAAGGTGACAATTAATCTCTATATGCTTTGTGCGTTTATAATGAACGTCATTTCGAGCGATTTTTATTACACTTTAATTATCACAATATAAACAAGTAGTAGAAGAAGAAGAGATGTTCATGATACTCTGAAGTAGTCAATAAAACCAAAAAAGTTCAAAAATTACACCTAATAAAACTCGACATTTTGTTTCTTACTATGCTACGAGGTAAAAAGAATACTTAAAAATAAACAGTATGCAAATATAAGAATTTATATTATCAAATGACATTCGAAGAACTTGTTGTCGCTCGAATTTCAAATTAGATTTGACAAATTCACACGAATTTATTTATTTCATACTTAGAGAGTGATGTCAAATTCAATTGGCTGCTCAAAGCTCAAAAGAAGTCTAAAGTTCTTTTCAAATCGAATTCTGGTCATGCCAAACCCGACCTAAAGCCGGTTTGAAACATCAACATTGTCACCTCTTATAATGCAGCTCTCCAGATATTTCAAAATTAGTTAGGGGAGAGAAAGCAAAAAAGAAAGGTTGAAAAAAGTTAGGCAAAGAATGAGACAGGTCGGTCCATTTATTGAAAATTGGCTAAAGAGTCGGTTTTGTCATTAAGTACTTCTCAAAGTGCACACTTTTGGACAAATCTCCATTCCATTCCACTTCAGTTGACTACAAAACACTACTACCACCACCCAACCCCAACACACACACACACACTCTCTCTCTCTCTCTTAATCAAACACATACAATAATAATAATAATAATAATAAAATCTATTTATATACTACCTCCGTTTCAAAATAAGTGTCGTTTTAGAAATTTTCACACATATTAAGAAAAAATATTAAATGACTTTCTTGTCCTGAAATAAAGATACAAAAATCATCATTAATTTTGGAGTTATCTCTACAAACTTTTCATCTTCCATATGAGACAAAGAAAATAAAATCATTACTAAAAGGTAATATGAGAAGTTCATGTGTAAAAGTTTGTTAAAAATAGAAAGTGACACTTATTTTGAAACAAAAATTAAACTCTAAAACGACACTTATTTTAAAACGGAGGTAGTATAATTTACTGTATGTGATGTAGTATGTATCAATCAGATGTTCACTTTTGGCATGGTCTACCCAGTTTTCAACACTACTATCTGTTTCTCCTCTACTTTTCCTCTTTGATTCACTCTTTTTTATATGTATTTTAATATCTTCTGGTACACATCCTTTCACATTACTTGAAAGTCGAAACAATCTTAATCACAATTTTAAACTTGAAAAGTATTTTATGACTATCTATTTTTCTCATTATTATAGTCACTACTTACTTGCTTCTTTTGGTTTCTGTAGCATTTTGTTTGGCTTACGATGGGAATAATATTATAGAATAAAATGCATGAATGTTTACATTCTCATTCATAATGGAAGTTAATTTCTTAAAATGAATTTTCATTGTTTTAAAAAATATAGTTGTGTACTTATATTTGAATTTTTTCCTAATTCACGTTGTGACAAATGAAGCGGTAATAACCCTTTTGTTGAGTGTCTTATTTTATTCTAGTAAAAATTGAAAAGAATTTGGTTATGTCAAAAACTATACAAGTCTTATTATAACTATGAGAATATGTGTGTTAACAAAGCCAATAAATTTGAACAAATTTATTATGAAAAATATTGATATTCATGGATAACTAAATTTTTAAAAATAAAACAAAACACGATTTTAAAATAAAAATGTGAAAGAAACTTAAGATTCATTTTAAGATGAAAATATTATAAATTTGATAAATAAATATCATATGTTATAGTGCATTTTTTTTGCAATAAGTTATATTTCATCCATTTCAAAATGAGTGTTCTAATTATTTTTATTTTAAGTTTTTTTAAAAATCAAGTTAGTTAGTGTGATATTTTTAGTATTATACCTCGTAATCATGTGTTATACTTCCACCATCTCAAAACAAATGTCATATTTCACTTACATTTTTGTCTCAAAACAAGTGTCTTATTTTAATTTTATGAAGTTAGTTATGCATACAGATTAACAATAATATTCATATAATAAATTATTCGGTATCTTTTAAGTATGTTATAACAATGTGTGCATGGTGATAAAAAAAACATATACAACACTAATTTTTTCTTAATTTTGAAACAAATAGAATACCAAATTTAAGAATACTATTGATAATTCATATATAATTAATTTCAAATATTTGAATGAATAAAAATTAAATTTATAGAAAAAATAAAGAAAAATATACTAATAAATCATGTGTATTTTGAAAATGATTACAATCTATATTACATTAGTATAGACTCGAAGGCGTAGGAAGCTGACTCTATGAGTATGTGTATATGTACACACATACACTTGCATGTTGAGAGGCATGCATTTATAAGTGTTAGTGGAGAAACATACGTAAAAATGTAGTACCCAATTGAAGATACCCCGTACGTACAACATGATTCTTTTCCTTGCTTGCTTGAACAACAAGTGTAGCTTACATCTAACTCTAGTTTCCATCTTCTTCAACCTAATTAAGTCCATCGTAGTTAGTTGTACGAACAAACCAGGGCAGGCAGGGGTAATTTATTTATGAACTCCATCAATTAGCTGACCGTAACATGCATGCATGGTCCCACCTCAGAACAGCATCAAAATCCACGTGTCGCAAACCCAATTGGAGAGAGTAATATTAATATGGTGAGCAGCAGGAAGGATAAGGAAGGAAGCAAGCAAGCAACAGTAAGAGTCAGAACAATAAATAGTGCACCGTAGTGGGCTTCACCGATCTCGTGGGCCCACCTGCGCTTTTTTAAAAAGTAAAGTATATTGATCTTGTGGGGCCCAACCCTGGGAGAGCCCACGCACGCCCTGCCTTCTGATTGATTTCATTTCATGTATAGCTAAGCTAGCTGGACATCTCAGACGTGGCCTCTCCTCTATGGTTTTAGTTTTGGTTTGGTTTTTGGCTTCGCTGCTGTGACTCACTGAATTCATTTCTGACCACCGATGAGATGGTTGATTTCGATGGCCATGCCTCGGGAATTTGCCTTTTTAATTTTTTTTATAAAAACTCAGTATTAAATAAGTTCGAATTAGCTAATCTCAACCGATTTAATTATAAGGTTATGTTTTGTGTAGAACTTATTTAATTATTGATCCACACAATTAGAAACAAAAATATAATTTTTCAAACATATTTGTGCATCCATGAAAAATAAGTTCATAGTTGGTCATGAATTGACACTTGATTAATATACAATATAAAAAATTATAAATCAATATTTAAAACGGCATTTTGAAATCTTTAACGACATCATATGACTGAAAAAGTGAAGACCTCACAATTAATAAAATGTCTAATTTGTTTTACCATTTTGCTCTAGTACATTAAATTTCAAGCGATTATAAGATATAAGTTAAATATATTAAATATATCATATCATGTCAAATTATATAATTTTAAATTTTAAAATTCAAATGTGACAATGGTAAAAAACTTCATTTATGTTTTTTTCACTCTCTTTACTAAACATGTCAAATTTGAATTATCTTGTTTAACATAACAGTAGAGTTTTAACTAAAACTGCAACCTGTAATTAATTGCGAAAATTGGCAGGTAGTCGAGAGAGTCTAGTCTAGTCGGAGACCATTGTGGTCTGGTGCCAGATATTTGCTTGTTTGGAAGCTGTGCTGTTCATAGACTAGGCCTCTCTTTCTCTTGGGTCTATCTATATTTAGATTGGAGAAATTTATTTATATAATGGTTTTCTAATATTTAAATACTCAAATAATTATTACAATAATTTATAAATTCTCGGGCAAAGTCATTTATTGTCTCTTGTGTTAGATATTTCTGCTAAAATTTCTTTTATATATGTGGGCATGTGATTTTTAAAATTCAAGATGCTGATGCAAATTCATTAGACTATTCTGTAGCTACTTGGTAGCCACTGATTTTTTATTAAATTTAAGGAATTAGTGTGAAATAGGTAAATGGGAAAAGTCAAATAATTCTGCAGATATATATGGATTCTTGAGTCATTATTAGCATGTGCATATTAAACTTTTATTTTTCTTTTGAAAACCAGATGTTCATGTTACAGTGACAAGCATATATAGTTACTCAACAACATTCTTCATGTGTTCTCCTATTTCATGTTTTTGAGTTAAAAATCCAATCACCAATTATAAAGGTTGGTGAGCTTCTTTTTCTTTTTTCAAACTTGTGCTATAGGTTTTGAATTTTTCTTTGACTAAATGTTACTGTTATCTTCAAACTTCTATTTTTAGAATGTATAAATTGACAATTAAGCTTTATTCAACATCATTCTCAATCCATACAAGCTATTTCTTCATTGGAAAAATGGAGATTCATGGAGTGTGAAGTTGATGTTACCTTTTTGTTACTTCAATAATAGTTTTCTAGTGTTTTGAAATAAATATACAGGTTCACTTTGTGCCAGAAAAAATAAATAGTGCAATTATAGCATTAATATTGTGAGATAATTATGAGTTTGTTTGGTAACACAACAAAAAAATTGTTACGTGTCATAAAAAAAAATGGTTGAAACTATAGGAAGTTGGAAGTTGTTTTAAAAGTTCAGTTATGTTAGATAAAAGGACGACCATAAAAAGAAGAAAATTTAGTTTCATATAATACAACGTTGGATCAAAACAGCTTTAATAACATAATGACAATAAATACATTATTTTTTTATATATATTAACACACATAAGTGGGAACAATATTTTCTCAAAGTTCATGATATTTGATACCCTGACTAATTTATAGACACGTGAAATTATATTTGGAAACATAATTACTTCTCAATGCATGATTTGTCAGTCAACTTATGCAAAATTAGAAAAGAAAGCAAAAGAAATTAAGAACATTATACTAAAAAAAACATATTCTTTTTCATGTTTGTGTGGTTTGCATGTGTGAGGCCATACCCAAACGTACCAAAAGATGGCATAAAAAAAGAACACGAAAAATGCATCATTACCAGAAGTGTTAACTTAACCTGGTTAATAAATTATAGCCACACTTTTGTTATCCATAATAACATTAGTACATATCTAATTAGGTACTAATAATAATTAAAACTTCAAATCAGTGGCCTAGCCGAAAGGTCAAATTTACATGAACACATCACTGCACATGGAGCCCCCACTTTGTTTTCATCAACTAGTCTAAGTAATCGGCTCCATTTTTTTTGTTCTTTTTAGACTTCTTTTTTTATAGTCCCACTCCACCATGTATGGTCCATTTCAAGCCATGCAATTCTCATGTGTGTATATGGTACCATGCCCTAATCAAACAATGTCCCCACTTCATTGTTCATCATAATCTTCATTGTTATTATTGTGAACATGTCGCTACAGAAAATTTGACTTTTTGTGGCAGAATTTTTTGTTGCCAAAATCTACATTTTGTTACTAAAAACTTAAAATTTGCCGTCGCTAAATAAACTGTTGTGGAAAATCTGTATCTTTGCTTATTGCGACAAAATAGTTATCACCTGAAGCATAAGTAGTTAGGTGACAAACTGGTTGCCATTTAAAACGTGGCAACCAATCATGACCTTTATTGTTACTAATGTGAACAAGTGGGGAAAATTTAATGATGCTTTGATTAGTCTTGTCAAATCATGGGTATGTAGATATGGTCTATTATATAATAGTATTTATGAATTTTCGGTCATTTTTATGTTGAAGATTTAGGCCAAACATTAGTCTAATAGTTTCATGTGAAACATCGTTCCATATTTCCCAATAGTTGATATATTTTAAATAGGGAAACAAACATATATCATGGTAATTTCATAAGTAGAATATGAGCACCTATATACGGGTGAGAAATACAGCCGAAAATTGCATGAGAATTAAAACAAACTCTAGCGAGAAAATTCACAAGTAGATTGACCCTCTACATAACCTTAAGGATGCACAATTCTTCAATATAATAGATATCGGAAACATATCTTCAACTCTACTCAGATATAAATTAATAGTTTTTATTTTACAAGACTACGTTGTTATACAATAAAACCAACAAATATGAAGATCAAATTAAAATGATTGAACATTTTGTATGTTTATTTAAAACATTGATCACAACCCTTTCTTTTATTCAATTAATTACTAGCCTGCTGATGCAGATATTGTCTTTTGTACAAAGTATTTGCGCTCAAATTGGTGACCATATTAAGAAATCCGTGCAACATGTGGTCGCTTCTGCGAATTGTATAAATTATTACAAATGACAGCATGTGTTTGTTCATAGAATCGTTCAATTAAATTAGGTTTTTATATACACTTGACGACTTCAAACCAGACAAATCTAATTAAAATATTCTACTTCTAGGTGTCATATCATGTACACACATGTACATACCGTAATCATTTTTGTGCAACACGTCGTCGCTTTTGAAAGTTGTGTGAAGTATTTTAAAATGACAGCATGCGTCTACTAAATTCGACTTGTATATACACTTTACGGCTTTTAACTAAACAAATCTCATTAAAATCTTACGTAGATGTAGGTGTTGTATCACACACACATGTACATACCGTAATCATATAAATGGTACAATGTTTTTAGACCATTGTTGCATATCTTCGGACTCAAATGGCCAAATGGATTAGTTATACATTGACATAGAACTTGATGTCCAAAACTCAATAGTAGCTGGCATTAAATCCTGGTTTGATTAGAGCCTTTTTGGTCCCATGGATTGAGCTCATTAATTTCATCATCTTTGTGGGAAGCTAGCTAGTTATTGCAAAAAGAGACATGTGGAGTGTAGTGAGCTAGCTGTTAACTGTTAAGGTCTCATAAAGAAACCAGGTGGTGGTGATGCATTGCTGATGCTGCTAATTTCTTTTCTTTTTACTTGGGAATGAAGAAGTCTACTTTTAGAATTATTTTATTTAATTATCTGTTTTGTTTCTTGCAACATCATCACCATTTTCATCACTTTCCTTAAATATCCACCTCTCTCTCTCTCTCTCTCTCTCTCTCTCTTTGCTTACAAAACATGATAACTACACTCTAATAAATTATGTTTTTTTTTTCAGATTACAAAACTCATCCATGAGTTGTATGGCAGATTCCCCAATCCACTCTCCTTTTCTTTATTGCCAAGCAATCATGCACTTGTCAAAACTACATGCATGTTTCACTTTAATTTTCATATCTTGGCAATCAATGTTTATTATTGAAATAATTAGGTTGGTGGTGCGGTTGAGATTCTCGTGTGATACAAATCAACTTATGATCAGCTCAAAAACTTAATTAAACAATATATACTGAAATGCATGACATAAACATATTTGTTTGTAGCGGAGATATTGCAATTTACAGACGCTAAGGCCGTGTTTGGAAAGACATCTGAAAAACTATAAGCATTTGTGAGAAAGTGGTTGAAGATGTATAAAGTTGTTCAAAAGAGATGAGTTTCGTGTAATAGTATATTCGGATATAGACAACTGTAAGGATGTCTTTATTGTTAAATAGACTAAAATAGATACGAACTATTTTGAAAACAACTTATTAATGCTCTCAAAAGAATATAATCAATGTTGATCGCAATAAGTTATAACAACATATGAATTAATTGAGTAACTTAAACTAATACAACAAACCAGACGGTTGACCTCCGCAGTAATCGCCTCCTTATGGAAAATCTGCAAAAACTTGCATCCTTTAAGTCACAATATTATACATTTTATCGAACACCACAAAAATAGTCATTATTTTCGTGACAACAAATTTATTGATTGTCGCGAAAGTCGACCCAAATGTGTTTAATGGTCATAGACATCTGTTGGGTTGTCATAAATGATGTTTTTCTTTTTGTGACATGTTTTTTATCGCGATAAGTAGTGCTTCAACGATAGCAATCTTTCGTCGCGCATGGTTCCCCAACATTCACGACAAATTATTTAGCGACAATCAATTTTAAACTTAAACGACGAAATCAAAATGTAGCACAAAAAGAGACGGTCGCAGAAAACTGGTCAACTAAAAATAGTCATTTCATAAATTTTGTTTATGTGACACATCTTTTAAGATTGACTCACCAAACGAGCACTAACATAACATGCACCAAAACTAGAGAAATGAGGCAGACCACCCTTTTTGTAGGGGAGAAGAAAATGGCTGTCTGAATCTACCTGGAAATTGAGGTGTTATTTGTCTGAAACCCATGGAAAAAGACACATACAATTCAACTGAAATTATAAATAAATAGTGCATATTAGAGAGAGACAAGGAAGTGAGTGAGTGAGAGATACAAGTATGCGGAGAGAATTCAAACACGACTGCCCAAAAGGGTCGTATTGGACAAATCTTATCTCATCTATCTGCTTATTGGAAAGGGAAGGCATCTGTGGATTATATATATAATACAATATAATATAATTATTTTATTTTTTCCAATTTTCAAAAATGAAGAAAAACTAGCTAGCAATGGCTAAAAATCAATAATAATGCTGTCATGCACGTGACTTAAATAACCAAAAAATAATTAGCTGGCTGGCTAATGAGTAATGATATACTCACAACAAAACAATACTCAACAGGACCACTATTTGTAGGTCATTTATTTACTATTTACTTGGTACGTAATGTGGCTATTTGTTATGTATTATTTATTTGTACTAAATTTACTGTAAACAATGTAGTTGATAGTTGCAAGAAAGTACTAGTTGTACTAAAAAAGTTACCAAAAAATGCTTGAATCGCTCCGTCCTAGGATGCGCAGCGCAGCCTTTGGCTCTTTTGCTGAATTGCTCCAATTCCACCACGACAACACAACACGTCCGTGCATTTATGGAAGATTATTTTCACCTACCATTATCTTCTTTTTTTTTACTATTACCCACACCAACACATAGTATATACTTACTAGATTTACTGAATCTTATTAACAGTTAAAACCAATGATTTAAAATATACTACTAGTAGTACGTACACCATAGCATCAGTGGTCAAGTTGTATAATGTTTGAACTTCATAGTTGAGATCTCGTGTTTGAATTGTTTCGAGAGTTACGGAAGATGTAAAAAAGTACAAATAAATTTCAATTGGATAAGAGAAATATAGCCGATTTTTTATATTTTACACGTAAAACTCGCATTTTAAATTGAAATTCATTTTTTGAGTTGTTAAGTTAAAAAATTATCAACTAAATTTGAATTTCGAAATGTCAAATTTATATAAATATAGTTAAATATTATTATTTTTCTTTTTGAAAGGTAATAACAGATTCTATTAATTAGAGAAGACAATGCCCAAGTTACACAAATGACATCTCAAAGGACCCCATATTAACGTGTTGTCTACTACAAGCCCGACTAGGCGAAATCCAAAGTAAACGTCTCGGACATAGAGCAAGCTCAGCTGTAAAACGCCTCCTACAATTAACTTTATTCCAACGGTTTCCTGGGTCCTTGCCCATGGACCACACCGGTTGCCCCTCTAACCGGCCATACCGAAAACTAAAATCAAACTAATCAACCAAACTGAAGTAACTAAAACCAAACTAAAAAACAGGAAAAACAAAACGAAACTAACCAAGCAAAAAAGAGAAACAATTGACCAAAACCCGAAACGGACCCCCCCATAACGAGAAACAAGAGACCAACAAGCAAAACAACGAACCAGATCCGGCTTCACCC
>JAYMTK010003735.1:0-11915 GCA_036897405.1 Pelargonium myrrhifolium | reverse complement strand
AGCTCACAATAATTAGCAATTCAATGCACAAAGTTTATTTAATTAGCAAGCCAATCCATACGGTTTGAAATTAAAGTGGGTTAAATGAAATTAAGCGTGTGAAAGAGAGAGGTTGAAGAAGAAGGGCCTAAATGAAAAAAAAATCAAAGTTTGAAGAACAAAATTATAATTTCACAAAAATTTGCTGTTAGTTGAAAGTAACGGCTGGATCTCGGTAACCCATTATGTCATAGTGTAAGGACTACGACGTCTTATTTAAAATTTTGGGACCTACGCGGTGACTTTCTGAAAGATGGGAGACCCATAGGTAATTAATTCAAACGAAAATGCACAGCTGATCGTAGAAGCTTCCCATAGTATTTAACCAGCTGGCAGCTTCAGACACGTGTCTTTTTATCTTCTCTACTTCCATTCCCTCCGTCGTCGTCTTCTTCTTCTTCAACCTCATCGTCATCGCTAAATCCTAAAAAAACCTTCCTCTACGCTTCAATGGCCACCACCTTCCCAAACCCTACCCCCTCCCCTCTCATGGCCCAGTCCTTCCCTCCTTCCCCTTGCTCCGATTCCGATTCCGACTCCGAACCGGACTCCGACCAATATCCCCAAACCCCATCTTCCTCCGCCGCAACAACCACCAGCCACGAGCCTGTTCCAAACCCCTCTCCCATCCCTACCCTCCTCCACCTCTCCTTCAACCAGGATTCCGGATGCTTCGCCACCGGCACCGACCACGGCTTCCGCATCTACAACTGCGACCCCTTCCGCGAGATCTTCCGCCGCGACTTCGACGCCGATTCCGGCGGCGGAGTCGGCGTCGTCGAGATGCTCTTCCGCTGCAACATCCTCGCCCTCGTCGGCGGCGGTCCCCATCCCCACTACCCGCTCAACAAGGTCATGATCTGGGACGACCACCAGTCTCGGTGCATCGGCGAGCTCTCCTTCCGCTCCGAGGTCAAGGCCGTCCGCCTCCGACGCGAGAGGATCGTCGTCGTCCTCCTACAAAAGATATTCCTCTACAATTTCGCGGATTTGAAGCTGCTACACCAGATTGAGACGATTGCGAATCCCAAGGGGCTGTGCGCTGTTTCTCATGTCTCGGGCCCCATGGTGCTCGCCTGTCCGGGTCTGCAGAAGGGGCAGGTCAGGGTCGAGCATTACGGCTCGAAGCGAACCAAGTTCATAATGGCTCATGGCTCCAGGATTGCTTCGTTCGCGCTCACGCAGGATGGGAGGATGTTGGCGACGGCCAGTAGCAAGGGCACTTTGGTTAGGGTTTACAATACTCTCGATGGTTCCTTGTTGCAGGAGGTATGTGTATTTCTGCAAATTCAGAATTTATTTTTGCTTCATCAACTGAAACTTAAGAAATAATCCAGTTATGTACATGGCTAATTCTCACTCATGTCTAATAGCTAAGCATACTTGAGCACAATTTTGCCTTGTATTTTCCATGGTTATCTTCTTGTAGCTCCTGATTCCTTGTGTGTGTTACATTTGCCACTCATACCCTTTGAACATCAGGTGGCACAACTATCATTGATGCCCCAGTTTTATCTATTAGTTACTTGCCATGTTCTTTGAAATGCCCTAGACATTGATTCTTGTGTTAAATTGCTTGTACACTCTATACAGGTGAGGCGGGGTGCAGACCGAGCAGAGATATACAGTCTTGCTTTCTCTTCAACTGCACAATGGCTAGCTGTATCAAGTGATAAAGGAACCGTCCATGTCTTCAACCTAAAGGTTGATTCTGGATCATTGGCAGTTGACAGACCCAGGACTTCATCCCAATCTAATCTTTCTAGTTCATCGCCCACTTCATCGTTTGCCTTCATGAGAGGTAATGTGTTGTTTACTTTTGTGAATTTGCAATTAGGGATTAAAGGTTATCAACAGTTTATATACTTGCATATTAGAGCGTTGGCTAGAAAGTTTTCTGCCCAAAGTTCTTACTTCTTTCAGTCTAGTCCTTGTCTCATGACGTCAGAGATATTGCAAGCCAATAAGTAAGCAAAGCTATGTTTAAACAATGCATGTGTATATGCAAGTTTTTTTTCCTGCTGTCTTACAACTTGGTAGAGAGAACTTTGCTGCCCTTGCAGTCCTTCCGGACTCAGTTTAGATTGAAAATGATAATTCACGCCCAAAAAGAAAAGAAAAATAAAAACTCGACTTATGAAAAGTAACTTTATTAAATTATGTTCAATGAGTTTTTTTTTTTAATAACATACTCCCTCCGTCCCAAAATGAGTGTCTTGTTTCTCTTGAATTTTTGTCCTAAAATGAGTGTCATCTTTCCTTTCTTAGTAAGTTAGTTATGCATGAATTGTCAATAGTATCCTTATAACTAGTTAGTTAGTGTCTCTCAACACATGACCATGAGGATAGAATAGTAAATATACCACACTAACTTCTTAATTTTTCCCAAAATAGAAATGAGGACACTCATTTTGGGACGGAAAGAGTACTATAATTATGTTAAAAGTAAAAATGGACTAAACACATTTTGTGGTATACAAAAATAGTTATAGTAAAATCTAGAAGCTTTCTGCCTGAAAAACCAAATGAAGTGCATGGAAAGTTATTTTGACAGGAATGCTCATTTCTTTCCATCCCATTCATGCATACCAAATACATTAGTGAGTGCTATAGTATGAATTAGTAGGCAATAATGGGACTTTTGAACCCAGCTGAAATGTCACGGTCACCCTTAATTAGTTGAATGCTTCTGACATAAATAATGTTTAGTGCCAGGTGCTAACTTGATATTTATTATTTGCAGCTGTTCTACCTAGGTATTTCAGTTCAGAATGGTCGGTTGCACAGTTCAGGTTGCAGGAAGGTTTGCGACACATTGTTGCTTTTGGCCACCAAAAGAATACAGTTGTGATTCTTGGTATGGATGGAAGGTAATGAAACATCAGACGTGCCATATATTCTTTTTCTTTTTCTTTTTTTCTACCCACATTTAACAGCCGTCAACAGGATGATTTTTTAAGTTTATAGTTGGATTCTGGGATCCAAATTCAGTTTGTAGGTTTAAGTTTTGGGTAGGCTGTGATGCAGCAACCATACAATGCTAGGAATTAACTTTTGAGTACTTACGAGTGGTTAAAACAATTGAAGAGTTAAAGAGCTAAATTGCTTCATGACATTTATGGTTAATTCTGTGGATAAGTTAGATATTATTTCTAATCTGATTAGCTTGGAACTTAATAAGGAATGGCTTACTCGTCAACTGGAATCATTTTGTATTATCCTACTGAAAATTGAAAAGATCGATTTGATTTGAATTGAATTGAATTTGAACACTGAAATGATTTGTCTTCCTCATTTTGGTGCATATATGGGTGTTGTTGGTTTGGTTGGATTTTGCTTTGGAGTTGTCCTGTAACTATCTAAGTAACCACATTTGGAATTTGGATTGTAAATGCAGCTTTTACAGATGCCAGTTTGACCCAGAGAGTGGGGGAGAGATGACTCAGCTTGAATATTACAATTTCCTAAAGCCAGAAGACACTTTCTGAAGTGTTGTTGCAAATGCTGTTTAGCTCAATTAAATTAATACTGTAAATAAATATTACCTTCTTTTTCTCTAAGCTAATGTAATGTGGCAAACATATGTTGTAAATATACTGGAGTGAGTCATTGTATACAATCTTGTCTGTGTTGTTAAAATTGCCGCCAATCAGCAACATATAATTTATGAGCAATTCTAGAAAAGAGTATATTTTTGGGACATACGTAATTTGGTTTGTGGAAATTTTGAAATGATTTGTTTGTGCAACACAAATTTATATCATGTTCAAACAAGTAGGTTGAACATATAGTTTCACAATCATAAGTAGATCTATTTATTCAACCATATGGTATGACTATATTAACGCTAAAAAACCCATCACGTGTCGTCAGCACTGGAGTCACACTCTAGCATAAGAATAGAGAAAACGAAACTGCACAAGACAATCGGGTTGTGCACAACCGTGGGTTGCCCAATGCAGCTCATTTTGTCCCAATTAAGTTTGATATGGCAATTTGATTTAGTGCTTTGTTTGGGAGCTAAGGTTTCCTAAGGTCGACGAAGTAGAAGGAGGTAAAAGTTTCTGCGACTTTTGGATGATTGTTTGGTAAAATTAGTCGTAAAAGGAGTTTGAAAAGGTATTTTAGATTGTAAATTGTTTGGTAATATATTAGTGAAATGTATTTTGAAAGTTATAAATTACTAATATAACCTTGATCAATAAAATATATTAAGTGTGACAAATGTTAATTTTTTGTTAGCATATACAAATTCAAACGAAAATATACATGTAGATTAACTTACTTAACTCACAGTCGACCTACATATCACAGCTAACCTACACTTATAAGAGTCGACTTGCAATATGTGGTCGACCTTCTACACTGCTTACACAAAACATCAAAGGTCGACATGCCATATGTGGTCGACCTTCTGCACTACTCACACAAAACATCAAAGGTCGACCTCTGTTGTTTAATGGAAGTCGACTTACAATACTCAGTCAATCAAAACAAGTTCACAGTTCTGGAAAATATGTCACTGAGCTTATTTGTGTGCAATAATGCTCCAACGAAGATATCATTAGACATATTATAAGGGCAAATGTGGAAGATTTTTGTTTATCTCTCCTCCTTTTCTCTCAACATAACCCATTTACCTTATTCACAAAAGGAGGTACAAAGGGTTTTGAAAATGAGTTGCAGAGAAGAAGGAGCTTTTGAGTAAAAATTTAGCCAAACAAAAGGAAGTGGACTCTTGTTCCCGAACAAGCCCTAAATTCTCACAATTATTTCGGACTGTGAATGAGAATGAGGAAATTTTATGGAACAAGTAATTGGTTAAATTGTATGTACACCCTTTTGACTTTTTTTTTTGGGCCCTCTAACTTCGGTTTTAGTTTTTTCAAACTCTTGACCTGTAATTAATATTAATTAAACCCATTTTACCTGTTATACTCGGTTGACGATTCCACATCATATTTTTGCCATATCAGCCTCCACCTCAACGTCCATATCACCGTCCAGCTCACATTTTTCTCTCTAATAAAAAGTTTAAAATTACCTTTTTACCCTCAACTTAATATCAAATTTATAAAAAAAAATGTCATCCACTGTGCATTCAATATATTCGTGTTCTTGATCATCTCGTTGAGCTTGTGAGCTCAAATTGGTGATGCAGAGGAAGAGAACGTAGCCGGGTCTTCTTCAATCTCGCAGGGAGGGCTCGAGCGATCCATGGATTCACGAGAGGTTTCGTGGTTTGCAGTCCATCGTCGTCTCCGATCACGACCAGCCCATATCTCTCCTCTACAACCGCTGAGTTTGGCGATTTGGGTGTCGTTTTGGTTTCGCGTCAAAAATGGCGGCAAGAGTTAACTGGAAGATATCAACTGCGTCGACGAGGGCTCACACGCGGAAAGCTAAACAGAGCAGCTCATTTCAGCTTCCTTCAGGTGGGTTCTATTGTATTTTGTGCTTCGTTTCATTTAGATCTATCCAATTTTTGCAATTCTTTATAACGTATCCAAATCAAATTCTTATCAACTTCTGTAGTTGCTCTGTTCGGTTACTCGGAAAATTGTGATGAATCGATAGGAAAATGAATTTTACTATCTGTATTGATTTTGTGGGGATTGGGGAAAAATTAAACAGACTGGTGTTTTGGAGGCTCATAACGATTCGTTTGGTTGAGTTTTCATTTTGACGAGTTCTTATTTTTGCTGAGATTAACTACTGACACTGATGTACTTAGCAAGACTTATGTCTTCATTTTGTTTAATTTGCACACCTAAAACTCAAAGAATTCTTTTTTCTTTTAAAAGATTTAAAATTGGGTTTCACTAGAAAGTGGAAAGTTCATATTAGATCAGTGTTTTATATGGGTTAATTGGATTGCAAACCACGAAACCTCTCGTGAATCCATGGATCGCTCGAGCCCTCCCAGAGAAATTGAAGAAGACCAGCTACATTCGCTTCCTTTGCATCATCAATTTGTGCTCACAAGCTCAACGGGACGATCATGAACAAGAAGAAATTTAATGCACAGTGGATAGCATTTTTTTTATAAATTTGATACTAAGTTAAGGGTAAAAGGGTAATTTTAAACTTTTTATTAGAGAAAGGAAATGTGAGTTGGACGATGACGTAGACGCTGAGTTAGAGGCTGATGTGGCAAAAATCTGACGTGGAATCGTCAACCGGGTATAGCAGGTAAAATAGATTTAATTAATATTAATTACAAGTCAAGAGTTCGAAAAACCTAAAACCGAAGTCATGAGCCAACATTTAATTTTGAGAAAATCAGAGGGGTTAATATACAATTAACCCTAGTTGTTATTTGATTATTACATTGCACTCATTTCATACTAAATTAACGAACCGTAATGTTGAGTACCGACCCGATCGCAGATTCCCAGAGCAGAAGAGTGGCCGAACTGCAGACTGCAGAGTTGGCTAAATCCGAAAGTTGCTTCCCTATCAACTTCAAGGGCTGTGAATTCTTCAAAACCCTAGTTTCTGGGCTTCTATATCCATCTAAAATGGCGAATCAGCAACAATCATCGTCACGGCCATGGTTTCTGGAGCTAGTGCCATTCATCGTCATTCTCCTGATAGCAGCTCACGTCTTCGCTTTGGTATTCTCTCTTCTCCGATCACATTTTGTTTTTCACTTCTGTTGTAAACAGATCTCCGATCAGTTTCACTATTTCTTATGCGATTTGGTCTACAGGTTTACTGGATTTACAGATTGGCCATTGAGAAGGAGAAGGATAAGGAGAAGCAGCCCCAGAGAAGAAAGGCACACTGAGGACCCGTTCAGAATTCATTCCTTAAGTACAAGGTGTGTTGTTGAACCCTAATTTCTGGTTCGATTTGGTTTATAAGTTATGAATATTATTAATTACGGAGTAATTAATAAATTCAATGTGAATTAAGGCATTCAAGCTTCACAGCTCTTGTTCAGCTAAATGTGTGTTCATACTGAATGAGAGAAATGAAAATTGATGAGTTCGAAGCCTATGAGCATTGACCATTTATGGAAAAGAACCTTTATATTTGAGGATTTCTTGCCCAAAAGAGAGCACAGACCCTGTTCATTTGATTTCCTTGGTTTTTTTTTTGTCTTGGGTATTTTATCTCATTGTCTTTGAAGCACCAATTCAGATGGGACAATTCGTGATGCAATTTGGAAACACGATTTGCCGTTCAGAAGAAAATAACATGACAGAATATTTTTTAATTAAAAAAATATATTTTAGATGTTGTAAATTATCTGAACTTGTAGACTGTAGTTTCTAATCATATTCGTATTCGGGTTAAATTTAAGGACAAAGATGCCAAGCTAAAATCTAAGTTGTCTTTGTTACTAAATAACCAGTATAATAATTGTGATCAACTTTAATTTCAACATGACAAAGCATTGATAGATAGAAACCGCTATCGCCATTAGTTAATATTTAACTATCAAACTAAAATACCATTCTATTAACTATTTTTTCTTTTAAAATTATGGAGTAGGATTCGAGTGCCTCTGTCTGACCTGCATATAAGTGTTTCATAGATTGTTAATTCACTTTGGCTAAACATTGTGATGGTGCACAATTTTTCACAAATTAATTGAGCCACTCAGTGGTCGAAATGTGTACTCAAAGACCACCTCAGCCTCAGGAGAGTCTGGACGTTGACCGACGAACAATTCAAAGAGCAAAACCTGCCTGGGGAGCTCGCCCGAGTAGTTCGCCTGAGCAGGCCGCGCCGCAGCCATCAAGTTTTCCACAACCATCTCTGGAGCTGCAGCGAGCTTGTGACTTCCAGCAAGCAAGGGTTGCCATTATTTTGGGTAAAACTCATTTTACTTCAAGCTTTTGGTTTATTTTATTGAATATTAAAACTGTGAAGCTGAGAAATAGAAAGAAGTGGTGATTTGCTGATTCATTTTTGGGCAAAAAGTTTGATAGTGGTTTGGTAGAAGCTTTGAGCTTTGAGAGTGGTTTGGGATAAACTTGCTGGCGATATTGCAGAGCTGAAATTGATCTTAATTTGATGCTTATACTTGAAGTTCTGGTCGGCTTGGTGTGAAACTTGTTTCAAAATGCTCCCGAGAAAAGAAACTGCTATGAGGGCACAAGCGCAGCATAGCCCAGCTAATTCTTTGGTTAGTGATGATGCTCCATTTGATGAAACTAAATTATTCAATGTTTTTCTCAAAGCATGTATAATGCAATTGCCTGTGGTGGGTGGTAGATTTCATTAGTTTTGTCAACATTGAATAATTTAGTTTCATCAAATGGAGCATCATAACTACCCGAAGTAGTGATTGGGCTATGCTGCGGCCATGCCCTCTTAGCGGTTTCTTTTCTTGAAGACATTTTCAACAAAAAATTCAACCAACAAATGTCACACTAAGCTGACCAAAACTTTATGCAAGTTTTTCCAAAACTTAAGTATAAGCACCAAACTTAGCTCAATTTCAGTTCAATAATATAACCAACAAGTTTATCCCAACTCAAAAATCCAAATAAGCTCAAAGATTCTACCAAGCCTCTGTCAATCTTTTTTCTTAGCAATAAATTAGCAAATAACCCTTTCCTTTTGCTTCAAAATTTCAATATTCAACAAAGTAAATCAAATTTTACCCAAAATAATGGCGACTCTTCTTGTTGGAAATCACTGCGGCATGACATGCTTTGGGTGTCTTCTTCCCAAGAACTCATTTTCATACTTAACGAAAATTTGCTCCCTCGTGGAACAAGAAGATCCTAAGGGAACCAAGCTTTCTCCTTATGAAGCCACCTATAAGGATGCCAAGAAGAATTTCCACTTTTAGTTGTGGAATTGTTTTCCGAAAGAGGCATAATTAAATATTCTGAATTAATAACCAGATTTGTCTTCTGGTTCTTTGGATAGTCATTTCTGTTAGAAGGATCTGTTAGAACTTGTTTAAGTATCCCATGCATGGAAAATGCAAAGGTTAAAACCACTTGATTGATTTGGTTTGGGCCTAGCAAACTGTTTGTGTTGCCTTCAGGTCAATTCTTGGTCCACGTGTAGGGCATGTAGTATATTCCGAATTGAAAGAATATGAAGTATGAAACTACTTGATTCACTAGTTTGGGCCTTCCACCTAATAGCTTAAGTTTTGGGGTTAGAGTAAAGTTTTATATCTTAACTAACTTCAAGTGATTGAGTCAACCTAAGGTTTCCTCTAACAAGCCTTAACTCCAAGAGCGAGCATATCATCTTTCTAAATTTGCACTGTTATTTTCTCTTTATACATAGATTTGATTTAATACATGAGAACCCCTGAAAGGCTTAACTTAGCATGTTACGTATTGGTTATCATCTTTTTATTCATTGCGGATATATGATATTGTAATGACTTGTCGATAATCCTAGGATGGAAAAGCAGTTCACAGTAATGCTCATCATACAAGATATACATAAGATTAGTTTGGAACCTTAAAAAGTTTAGGCAAATGTAACTATGAGTCTATTTTTATCATTTTTATGCCTAATGTGTTGGCATTTATGAATTGGGAATGCCGAAATGGGATTTACCTTGATATTCTACATGCTGTTGTGACTTAAAGAACATTGATGAATATCAAAGTACTAAATTTTACTCCTTCCGTCCCAAAATGAGTGTCTTTGTTTCTATTTTGAGAAAAATTAAAAATTTAGTTAGTGTGATATATTTACTATTGTATCCTCGTGATCATGTGTTAATGTATACCAACTAACTTGTTATAAGGATACTATTGAAAATTCATGCATAACTAATTTTACTATGACAGTTTTTTTTTTTTTGTGGTCGCGGAACTCATCATTTGCTTTCTTTGCAGGGAGTGCTTGGATCCAGAAGTTGATATGGCGGGGATGGATACCTAATACGTCATTCAAAATTTGTTTGTAATGGACTACATCTAATGAGCTCCTTAGTTCCCAGTATTCAATATATAGAATTGCATTGCTAGTTGCTACATGTCAATTTAGATGCTGGAGGTTGTGAGTTTGCCTTCCTATTGTAGCCTCAAGTTTTGTGTGTGTAAATTGTTGTTGACCACTCAATGTTAATTTTGTCTGGTGAAAGAGACATGTTATTGTTCCTGTTATCCGAAAGCTTATTGTGCTTATTCTATAAACAAGTATAATCTCAGAACTGTAGGGTACTAGCTTTGAGCTCATGTGCATTTACATGACGTGTTTTATGTATGCTACATTTCATTGAATTTTTTGTATAACATTGAGATTATGTTTTCTATACAACTCTGAAAGCAGAGTCCTCATAATTTCTTTCATTTGAAGTAAGCAAAAGTGGATGGTTTATACATTTTCAGGTTAATTATAGTATTATACTATCTCTCTTTCCTGAAATTATAATATACCAATTGACTTTAAGTCAATACGTAGCATCTCTCCCCCCTAGAGAATGACAAACAATAGAATAAATCCAGCATCGCATCGCATGCATCCAATAATATTAGAAGGACGAGAATAAAGTCCCACAAACCGGCCACAGCGTATTAAACAAAGTTAGTTGATGATCACAAATCTCCGTTTGCTTGCTACCTTCAATTATTGTGTGCCACTGTCTTATTCTATTTCTCACAATCACTCACTTTTTAGTATTTTCCATGGTTATGATTTCGCATCAATATTGTTGGCAATAGTCGTAGTTGTTCGTGGTTTTTAGCTATTTCAAGTGATTTTCAAAAGTTTTTATGATTTTTAGGAATCATTTGTATTTTTTGGTTTATGTACAAACGTTATACACTCAGTTTTTTTCGACGCTTTTGAGTTGTCTCAAATTTGAAACTTTGAGACTTTAAACATAGAACACAAGCTTTTATACCCCTTTCGACGCTTTTGAGTTGTCTCAAACTTAAAACTTTGAGACTTTAAACATAGAGCACAAGCTTTTATACCCCTTGGTCAAATGTACGTTGGTGGTACGAGTTATATGAAATGTTCTTATTGATGGATGAGCTTTTATAAATGTAGGAGAGCTTAGGAAACTTCCTTGGGAAAGTGGAGTGATCAACCACAAATCCTATCAGAATGTGATCAATTGGTCAAACCCAATCTTTGAATGAAAATCCTACCAACACCAATACATATAATTGAAAAATGGTGGTCACATCTTCAAAGGGACTGTTTTCCCACTATTAAAACAAAATGCTGTTGTTCATAATGAATAAGCTTCGAATGTCAAGACTGCCATTTGCTTCCCTTTAGAGAGGGACACATGCAATGCGACCATCTCACTCTGTTGAGACTTTATTTTTTGGTGGAGTTTCCACATTCCAAATAAAAGTTGTTGATTTTTCTCTTAAGATAATGATAATGCTTTTGGGGGCATTGAAATATGCTTTAAGGGCTAATTTGATATAAGTCACTGCCCCCCACTGTAGAGAACGTGAGGGCCCATAAGATTTATTATTATTATTTTTATTTTATAGTTAAAACATTTTTAAAAATACTTTTAACACATAGACAAGAGATGACTACATAATAGTAGTAGTATTTTATTTTGGCCGGTTCACAAAAACACATCAAAGACATTATTATTTTGCGATCATTTTTGAGCATGTCATGAAAAGACAAGTAATACTTAGTACTACCTCCGTTTCAAAATAAGTGTCGTTTTAGAGTTCAATTTTTGTTCCAAAATAAGTGTTACTTTCTACTTTTAACAAATTTTTACACATGAACTTCTCTACTCTTTAGTCATGATTTTATTTTTCCTTGTCTCATATGGAAGATGAAAAGTTTGTAGGGATAACTCCAAAAGTAATGATGATTTTTATGTCTTTATTCAAGGGCAAGAAGGTCATTTAGCACATTTTCTTAATATGTGTGAAAATCTCTAAAACGACACTTATTTTGAAACGGAG
>JAYMTK010003734.1:0-11917 GCA_036897405.1 Pelargonium myrrhifolium | reverse complement strand
CACTTATACACCCCCAAGCAAATTTGGGAGAGCGGAGTAACCCGTCCGGATCCATGATTTTAAATGAGGTGTCGCGACTTTATTAGTGCAATTGATATAACTTTATATCAGTCAACTGATATATATTAAACCCTTAAAAATTATACCTAAAAACTTTTCATTTTCCATATGAAACAAAACAAATGAAATCATGACTAAAGGGTATAATAGAAAGTTCATGTGTATATAGTTGTTAAAAGTAGATCGTAACTTATTTTGAAATAAAAATTGAACTCTAAAACGACACTTATTTTGAAAGTGAGGTGGTACTTTCTTTCGGTCCAAATCATCCGATTCAAAATATGAATAGCGATCTCCAAGTGAATAGTGTGAGAGCCACCAAAACAAGTGAGAGAAACTCAAGGTGGTGGCTGAGAACACAACACAGTGATTGTGTTGTGTTTTTTAACCTGGTTTGTTGGGAAAATACCCTAAAACCGACAACTCCAGAGATGCAGACAAATTATGGGGATGAGCAATTTTGAGGACAAGTTCTGTGCAATCTCAAGACCGTGGAAGTTTCATACATGCTAAAATAGGCGTGCCTAGTTTCGTCATCATCTCTCTCTTTTGATCTCATCTGTCCAAAAGTCGAATGCTAGATGCCAATCCAAGATGAGAGAAACCAGCTTTGTGTCTCTTTTTAGCCAAGGCCTTTGGTTCTTTCATCTTGATGTCCTATGGACTGACCACTGCCCTAAAAACTAAAGACTACCCCTTTATTCCCTTTGTTTCTCGATCATCAACCTCACACCATCTTCCCTCCCTTTTCCAATTAGTTTCAAATAACATATGGCTTTTAATATAGGTGAAAACTCAGATTTTAACTCGGGTTCAAATTGAAAAGGTGTAATATAATCTGAAAGGCTTATTAACCAATTATTAGCAGCAATGAACAACCAGACCTTTCAAAGTTGGCTTCTTTATGGGATTGAGATATGCACATGTGCATATCTGGCAACGCGGGTCGGACAAAAACACACGTGTTCATATCATGATATTTTTCGTTCTCTCTACTAAGTAGAATAAGTTACAGCCGATAAATAGTTTCTAAATAAGAACACCTTTGTGTTTTTTGGTCTAGTCCGCAGCCTGTATTGTTAGGTTTAAATGTGTGGGAGTTATTAACCTCGGGTTTCCATGGTTTCTAAAGGATCCTTAAAATGTAATCAAACACCTAAAACTTGTTCAATATTTATTTCTTGAATATGTAAATAAATCACTAATATCATCCCAATAACAAATACCCAAGTTTCTTTTGGGCCCTAACTCCAATGTGGCCTCCATGCCACTCTAGAAAGAACCCCTATGGCTAAAAAGAGAAGTCCTAGATCAATAATACGATAACTCCAATAAATTCAGTAAATATGTGTTGGTTGTTACGGGTTCACAACATCTATAGATGGAAAACCCTATGGCAGCTACAAGCCTACAACACTATTTTAGCAAGAGGAAAAGTCACATATGGCTAAAGATGTGAGGTCCATTCTATGTTCACAATTACTTTTAGATTCAAATTTGATGACTGCGCAAGTTTAATAAAGTTGAACAGAATGAGGAGACGTTGAAATAAGAATGATAGAGATCTCACCAGAATGTTGCATCTGACGGTAAAAAATGAGGGTATAGTAGAGTCTATCTATTGGACTGCAAGCCGCTGCCGCCATAGTATTGCTTTGTGGTTTCCCGAGAGAACTCAGCAAATGTCATCCCGTCCTTCAGCCGTGACAAAAGTGGCGGAACTATTTTATGGATTTCGCCGGTTAGTCCCTTTACATGTTCCTCGTTAGCTTCATCCAGACATTGACCACCAAACATTAAGTGTTTCGTGGGGTAATCTTTGAGAGAGAAAGTTTTGCTCCATGCCGGTTGCAAGAACACAACAAAAGTTTCTCGGCACAAGTTCTCCGACTTAGCTGGCCTGCAAACAGAGTGAAGGGTTGACCGGAGCTTCCCTTTTGACAAGACATCAGCCGATTCCCCCACCTGAATGATGAAACTTTCGGGAGAGGTATTCACCAAGAGAACATTATTTCTATTGGGATTAAATATTTGCAGACAACTGTGCTCACTCGGGTAAGGGCTTTCTTGATCACAAGAGCTAGAAAAGTGATCGACAGCTTCTGTTTCTTGAGGACGAGACGACAAAAGAAATAAAGGAGCCGTCAAGACGGTGAAAATACCATAATCGTAGTGCCACTGCTGCCATAAGTTGGAATAAATTTCACACGATCTAGCTTCATTGCCATTATCCCACTTTGGCTCTTGTCGTGATCTTTCATCTCTCACAGACCACTCCTCCCTTTTAGCCGTAAGCAGTTTTTTATTTGACCGTTTTCTTCTTCCAGCTTGTTTTAGGTAAAGGTTATCTAAAGCCGAATGATAGTGTATAAGACGTCCTTTGGCTGTACAGGACTCAAGTAAGCTTTGTTCGAGTTCTTGCCCACCAATGGCCCTATCACAAACTCGAGCGAGGCATAGTCCTAGCTCCATCATGCAAACCCCAAGCTCCCTAAGAGTATCCCCTAGATTCTTGAATCCATCGTCCCAAAAGTCTCTCGACTTATTAATATTCAGGTGATGTTGCTCTAAATTAAGTTGGCGTTCAACCGCATAATTGGGCTTATTGACACTGAATTCTGAACCTTCCACATACCTGAGTTGTGTCGCAAAAGAGGAGACAATTCTATCCAGATTTTTTAAAGGAACATCACTGCCCAAATTGTGCTCCTAACAATTTACCAAATTAAGCAAAACAGGCCGATCAGATACCTTATGGGAATAAAGAATATATTCATATCACAAAGAGCAGAAGAATCAAACTCAAACTCAACAGATTTCACACATGATTCAACCCTCATAGATTCAAAATTGTGAAATCATAATTGTAGAGCGAAACGTGAATTATACAAGCTAACATTTGGCAACCAAACAACACAAATCTTATTCTAGCCACCGCATACCAATTTGAATACTAAACTGAAATCATATAACCTGACCCTTCCACAATCATTTCAAGTTTTCAACTACATTCCTATTGATCAATTTTAAAATTCATCATTACATTCAACCAAAGTGAGAACCTTATACTAGTAATTAAGCAATGTGAAACATTATTATCAACAAGACATAGCCAAATCTCTAGAGTCTCTGCATTTCAAAATTTCTTCATCTGGTTCTTCATTTCTAAGGAGAATTAAGATAATCCAACAAACACCTTGAGATTGTGTTTGTGATCATAGTCTAGATCATCATCATTAACTTTAACCAATATGAGAACCTTCTAGAAATTAAGCAATGTGAGCTAAAATCATCAACAAAAAATATCCAAATCTCTAGATTTCAAGTCTTCATGTGCTAAAATGCAACCTCCATTATCAACAATTTTTCGGAACCATAATATTCAGAATTCAGAGTCTACATTTCAAAATTTCTTCATCCGAATCTTCATTTCTAAGACGAATTGAGATAAACCAAACAAACACCTTGACAATGTGTTTGTAATCATGACTAGATCATCATCATCATCATCACTGAATTTAACCAAAATGAGAACCTTATAGAAGTCAAACAATGCAACATAAAATTATCAATAAAAAAATAGCCAAATCTCTAGAACTCAAGTCTTTCAGATCTCAAAATGCAACCTCCATACCACTAAGACTCAACTATATTTCAGAATCATAATATTCAGAATTCATAGCCTCTACATTTCAAAACTTCAACAAATTGAGATAAATCGAACAAATACCTTGAGAATGCGTTTGCGATCATCGTCGTTGAGAAGAGCGAGTCTGCGAGCTAAAGGAAGAAGCCTTGAGCGCAGAGAAGAGGCGTTTGGAACGCCGGTGACAGAGAGAAGACCAGGGCCATTGGGACCTAGGGTTTCCATTATCGTTCTGCTTAGTAAGTCCAATTTTCGCTGCTCTTCTGGAGAGGTCGAAGACTCGTCATTCGGCGACGATAGTAGCTTGAGATCAGAGTAACTGAGCTCGAACAGTTGCAGAATTTCTGCTTCCATGTTTTTTTCTCACTCACTTTCTCGGAATCCAAACGGAAAATTACGGTGCAATTCCCCGCTAATTTGGCTCTCTTAACCGCTCTGCCGAATTTTTTTGAAATGCAACTCTATATACTCAATAACCATATTTAATTATATATTAAAAAAAATTATGTTTAATTCTTTGGAATATTCTAGAATTACAATAAATTAGGACACATTAAAGAAGATTCAATAATTTGAACTAGAATCCACGTGCATCTAAACTCTACCCACAATTCGTGAGTTCAGATCATATAAAATAAACCAATCAATTTTTTAATCGGAATGAATTTGAAGCTCTTTCAAAATATGTTTGGTCTTTCTGATTAGAGTCAGCAACCAGTGTCTTAATACAAAATTTCATGTTTAGACTCACTTTTTTGTAATTGTGTCGTATCAAATGTAACAAAACATATCCTCCCTTGCGTGTTCATTTCGACCGAACAAAAGACAACATAACGATAAAGCGATGAGTACTAATTGCCTGTTCATTTCGAATGTACAAAACAATTTTCAACTCATTCTGATGACCAGGCTTTCAATTACATCCGCAATTCATATACAAGTCCAAATTTGGAAATGAAAGTAACAAAACTATCCATTTTCATTTCCCATCAATTCACAAGTTCCAAACACAACCTTGTGTAAGCAAAAACATGAACAAACCAATCCTACCTCTAATATTGTCTCAGCATTTCATTTTCTTTTCCATCAATCTCAAGCTCAAACACAACCTCACCATCACAATCAACAGCAAAACCAAGACCAAGAACAAGGAAAACAATCCTATTTATCGGTCTCTAATCGGCTAATGTATCGAAGATTTTGAGTCTATTCACAGGAGCAAGGAACAAGCAAAGATTGTGAGGAACAATCAATGTAACATTCTTACTCTTTTTTCGGTTTTTCCACTATGATGCGGTCTCCTTGAAGCTCTTGGTCAGCCAAATAGCCGTTTCCCTCGGAGACACCTTCTCGGGGCCAAAAGGCTTCAACAACACCCCGAGCTCTTCGAACCTTTCTTGCTGCAACAGCCTTGCACTGAACTCTAGCAACCCTTCGAGGGCCTCCGCACGTTGCTGGTACGACGAGGTGTCGAACCTACGCTGCCGTGAATCAGAGGACGAGCGGCTTGAGGCACCGGTGGTTGTCGGGTTATGCTCGGAGCATTCACTTCCGTTAGGCCTTGCGAAGGTTTTGTCCAGGGTTTGGACCGTGCACTTGTCTTTAGTGATTGAGCAGTCAATGGTGGATGCTGATGAAGTCCTTCGTTGGGGAAAGAGCGAGTGGTTTTCCGAGGAGGTTATGGGAAACTCAGCCATCTTGTCAATTCTTGGGGCGTTGACAGATACATCTGGAGACTCCATCCTATGAAGGAGACCAACGTTTGTTGCCAATGGAAGAGAAGCTCTTCGTGTTGGCTGCGAAGATTTGTTTGCAGGAGCGCGAGGGCCGGGAAGCTGCAAAAGTAGAATAAGCATGATTAACCAACATTATGCAGACACAACAGATGTGAGATATGTGCTCAGTCCTAGTAGCAACCAAAGTGATTGAGGCAAAGCTCGACCCTTTCTTAGAAGAGTAACTCAAATTTAACAGCTTTTCAAAAGTTACTAGAAAATGCTATTTCAGTAGCGATTCATGTTCCAGAACGAACGTTTCAAATCGTGGAACATTGCTGTTTTGGAACATGAAATTCATTGTTCCAATTGGTATACCGGATACCTTCACCATTTTGTGGTCCTAAACCCCTAATGTTACTGTCTTAGTTTCGCATACCAAATTGTTCCGCAATCCATGAAACTATCTCATATAAGGAAATGAGTTTAAGAGTTCTCCATGTTAGAAGAAGATGTAAGACAATCCATATCCATTTGTTTTTACCGAATAGGGAACATAATATGGTATTCTAATTATAGCTTCATCGAGTTCATAAGAGAGAAGGAAAACTTGATAAAATACGCTTACCGAGTCACGTTTTGAACTAACATGGGGTATCTTCTTCGGTGTGGTCTGTCTCCTGGGAGTAGTAGAAATTTTAGCCGGAGTTAATCTTGGAGTTCTGGCAGTGTTTGAATATTTCGTAGCTACTGACTTTTCAATACTAATGTATTCATCAATGCTGCTAACAGATAATTCTGAGAACTTCTGGTTCAAATAACTCGGGATTTCCTGTGATATTTGTGTAGAACACAAAGAATCTTGTTCGGTTCCAGATATACTCGGATTCAAGGTCCGGTCATTGCTGAATGACAGTCTTTTCTCTCGGGTTGAAAGAATGGGAAAAGCTTCGGGATCCATGAATCTAGTTTTCTTAATGTAGTTGGAATCGGACCATTGGGCCGGGAAAGTGTTTCGTCTAGGGCTATTTAGTTTTAGATGAATCACGCTAACATAAGGTTGAAGATGTGGGTGGTTGAGCAACTCCCCAGCCTGGTTAATCGACAAAACAATTTGATGTAGTGAATTAAATCCATAGAAAGCAAAATTTTAAGCACAATATTGAATCAAAAAGGCAAGCTAGGGAAAGAAGACAAGACATACACTTGGCCTGAGTTCCGGATTTTTGCGCAGCATGCTTTTGACAAGCCCGCGACTGGAAAAATAACAAAGCACAGACCCGATAAAAATAAATGATAAACAAAAGCCCACATATGATATATGTATGGAGAAAGATGCTGATCACATATGATATTGTGGGATCTAGGGAGGGGCATTTTTGTACGCACCCTTAACCTCGGTACTATGTGGAGAGGTTGTTTTGTTTCTCTTGCTAGAACCCGTGACCGCAAGGTCACAAGGCAGCAACACCAAGGTTCACCCTTATCCACTTAATTAGTTGGAAAGAAAAAGAAAGTGAAAAACAATAATATTTGGAAGATCTTGAGATACTAATGTGCATGAATAGGTAGAGCAGGACTCACAAAGCACCGGAGTACATGGCCGGAAGTGGAGCCACTATAGACTTATTTATCTTGTTAATCAGAGCTTGCATATCCTGCGCAGAAAAGAAGATAACACAAAATCATAAGTTCTTTCCGAAATATAAAAAAAACTAAGCAGTGAATCAATGAGAGCTTGGCCCCGAATCCGCGGGCACCCGAAATCCGACTTGCCTTTTTGCAGGTTTGGGTCGCACAAAATAGGCCCAATTAGTTTTGGTGTCGAGTTTGTCATGCAAGGTCGGGCAAGACACACTCAATCCACACATTTTCCATTATAAACCTACCACCAGCTCTTCTTGTGGGTCGGGTTTGGTTAGGTCTTTTAAACCTGGACCCAAAAAAAAAACGTGATCTAAACCCGACCCGGAACCCGATTTGCCAGCTCTAAGTATCAATCATGCATGTCACTCAGACTAATGGAAGTATCCACTATGCTGTTCTTAGCATCTTTCAGGAACTCAATTTGACATGGACCAAATCTATAGAAAAATTAATTAGAGAAAAAAACTTGGTTTTATGTAATTTCCAAGTTCATGAACTTACAAACGCTTTAAATGCAGGCTTGTGGGCAGTCATTTCATATACACAGCAACCTGAAAAATACTCCTTGCTGTAAATACTTGGTATAAGCCAACAAAGAATGAATTGCAATAGTGCATAGATTAAACTAGAAACTTCAAAATATATGATTTACCTAAAGACCATATGTCTGACTTGGAACCATAAGGTATATCAGCAAGGAGTTCGGGGCACATGTAACTCGGGGTTCCGACAACCTGCATTTGGATCGGACAAAATTTGTTCAAGAAGTTGAACTTAGATCTCCAGATGTAGCAACATATAGTCATCTATAGTACTCACCGAGGAAGCAAGATCATCGGAAGTTAGCATTTTAGCAAGACCAAAATCACCTGCAGCCAACATGTACACTTAAGCGCCTGACATAAGTAAAATTAATGGATAGTAAATTTACAGGGTCAAAAGAGGAAGATACCTAGGCGAATGTCGTGATCTTTCGTCAAAAATATATTTGAACACTATAGCAACATGGAAAACAAAATCATCAGTGCCAAAAATAACTACGGTTGTTTTGGTTAACTAAGACCTATACTAATTGCTCCTAAGGGATGCCACTAACCTTGACATCGCGATGAAGAACATGGTTGGAATGAAGGTAATCAAGTGCCATCAGGAGTTGAACCAGCCACTTACAAAGTTTCTGGACATAATTTAGGGTTCAAGTGTTAAAAACAAAACAATTTGACATAAAAGTCAAAGGTAGACGCAAGTGAAGAAGTGCCAACCTCTTCGGGAAAATGAATACCATGGGCTTTTTTTATAGCTTCAGCCCTGTAATAACAAGTGGTGCTCATAAAGATCAGAAAGGACAACACAAAAATAAACATGTGTAAGTAAAGATTTAAAGTAATAATAAAGAAATGAAGCATAACGTACATGTCTCCTCCTTCACAATACCCTATAATAATGCACACGTAGCAACCCTGAAGTTGAAGAAACCAAGTACACCGGTTTATGATGATTGATTATTATATTATAATGTTTCAAGTTTCAACAGAAGGAAAACCCTAAACGACACACAAATGCAGAGTGAAAGAAACTTCATAGTCAGACCAATGATATAAGTAAATATTGAAGGGACTAAAAAAAGAAGATGATTTGCCAACCTTTTCTACCCAGGAATCTTTATACTCCACAATAAATGGATTCCTTGCTTTAGAAATGAGCTCCATCTGCAGAGTGATACATTAAAATTATCATGCGAGGTACAAATATTGGAATTGTTTCTCTAAGAACCAAGTATATCAACCACTGCATGAAATATGATATGTTTGCATACACTAAGTAGCTATTCTGACGTCAGTCAAAATTTAAGATGCAGAGATTTTGTCCATAATAAGAGTCATGAATTAGAATAAGATGAAAAGATCAGTTCTTTCCGAGTTGGGAGAAGTAAATGTAAATATTGTCTAGTAACTATCATTGAAATGGAAAGGAACAAAGATATCCACAATTGTGTTGAATTTGTAAGGAAGTAGGAGAAAACGCTAACCTCAAGGTGTGCAGATCGCCGGGTCCTATCAGTCTGGCGAGCAAGGCGGATCTTTTTCAAGACATACCTAAATGGAAAGGGAAAGTTAAAATAAAAAGAAATCATGTATTGAAAGTTACACAGGAGTTAAATCGTCTGGTTACATATTTCAATATCCAAGTTATCAACAAAAAATAAGCATAGGAGTATAGCATATGAAAAGTAGAAAACTCACTTCTTCTTTTCATGTTTATGCCTCACAAGAAGAGCTGAACCAAATGAACCCTTCCCAATCTGCTCTAATATTTCATACTGATCCATTGTATAGGCCACCACTTCCCGCTTCCCTCCCCTTGAGATGTGTAGAAAAGGGAGACTGAAAGTTTTGTCTCAATAGTTCAATTCTTCAACAATTCAAGTCAAGCCAAACCCAATTCAGTCGCAACAAACATGGTAACATCAAGAATGTTTCAAGCATAAAAAACTGATAGAACTCAAGTTTAAGCGACTAGAGCCCCTTCCATACAAGCAGTAAATGCCTAACTCAATGGTTCCATTCTTCTACAATTCAACTAGTAAATCACTCCTGACAACAACATAGTAACTCCATTAAGAATGCCTTAATCATGCAAAATGGTTAGAACTCAAGTTCAGGCAACTAGAGAACCTTCCACACAAGCCAACACAAGCTAATTACGTAATTAATCTAGCAAAACCAGTTTACTTAATAACTGAATCAATCCCAGCAAGACCTCTGCAAGAATCATTTTCCCCAAACAACAATCAATATGACATAAACAAAATTCTCTCCTATAAAAGGAAAGACGCCAAGAACTTAACAAAACCTTCAAGTAACAGACCAAACATCATAATCATCAATCATGCCACACAAAACACCACGTACTGCAAAATTGTGGAAGTTTTGTTTTGAAAAGCTAGAGTTAAAGATGAAGCAACAAAACGTAGCTTGTCACGATGGTCACACTATAAGAGTAAGCCCAGCTTTTTATCTCACATTCTTTTAGTAACTCATAAGTAGTAAATGCCTAACTGAATAGTTCAATTCTCCTACAATTCAAGTCAAGCCAAACCCACACAACAAACATGGTAACTCCAAGAATGTTTAAACCATACGAAACAGTTAGAACTCAAATTTAAGCGACTAGAGCCGCTTCCATACAAGTAGTAAATGCCTAACTCAATGGCTCAATTCTTCTACAGTTCAAGCAGTAATTCACTCACAACAACAAACTTAAGCACACAAAACCGTTAGAACTCGAGTAAAGAGCCAAGTACTTAATCTGGCAAAATCAGTTTAGTTAATAACTGAATCAATCCCGGCAAGACCTCCACAAGTATCATTTTCCCCAAAAACAATCAAAAGAAATTAACAAAACCTTCAAGTAACAGACCTAACAGCAGAATCATCAAATCATACCACTCTAAACACCAAATATTGCAAGTTTCCACTAGAGACCCTTTCTTGTACCAACTCTACAAAACACCGTAAAAATCACAAATTTGAACACCCACTGGAAAACCCAATACAATCAACAAAAATCTTCCATCTGGGTAGGCAAGAAAAAGTTAAAAGACCACAAACCCACTAAGAAAAACCCCAAGAAACCCAGAAATTTTCAGATAAACTTGCAAAAACTAGAGAAAAGAAAGTACCTGAAACCAGAAAAGCACAGCTCCAGCTCAAGCTCAAGCTCCAAATTGATTGAGAAATGAAATGAACTATAGAGCAACACTCATTACTACTATTCTTGTAGTTTTTGAGCTAACAACCATGCATGAGACAAAACGCAACCACAAAGATAAGACCATTTTACCAACAAAAAAGAAAAGATCTCTGAAATTAAAGATATATAATTTAAAAAATTGTTGCCATTGTCGGGTGAGAGATGGAGAGAGAGCGGTAAAAGAAAAGAATTGGAACCCAAGAAAAAGTGATTTGATTTGAAATCAATTTGAAATTCAAAATGTGGGGTCGAGAATCGAGAACCCAAATATTTGTTTTTTGCCGTGTGGGAAATTTAATTGTTTGTTTATGTTTTTTTCTCGATTCTGGAAAACGACCGGACGGTAAAGCAGCCTGTGCACGAGTGCAAGTGCTACCAAACCCGGTGGCTCCACTTAGAAACGACAGCGCATCTGTTTCACCGACTGATACGGCGCCGTTTCGTGGTTCTGGAGAAGCTGCAGCGAAACTGCGAAACAGAAGGCGTCGTTTTTGAGATTTTTCTTTGATTGGTAGACGAGGGAAACGGCGCCGTCTGTTTTAAAAGGCCCATTGGGCCTTTCGGTCTGAAGGCATTCTCGATTCATTGTGGAAAGAACCAATAGTGGCTTTGGGCCCAATAGTATGAAGCCCAAAAATAAATCCAAGAAGGCAATATCGAGCCCGAAACAGAAGTGAAAGTATAAATATTTCATTGTCTGAACGTTCCGATATTGTTGAAAATGCTTTAACTCGAATTCTACTCGAAAATAAATGGTGTCCATTCGAATTTTGTGAGTAAAATATGCGAGTTCATATGAATTTTCCCTAACCGACTCCCAAGATTCACAAAACTCAACTCAAAAATATTCGGGTCGAGATTAGGTGTATGATAATTATTGTTGAATTTTCCAACTCTAAGTGCAAATCTACATATATATATATATGTGTGTTAAAGTTGGTGAGGTAGCATTAGAAGTTGCCACCTCATCAACTTTAACAATTTGGAGCATTCTCCTTACTCCTAGGACAAATATCCTTTCACTTACTGTCGGTTACAAAAAATCACTCATTAACTAATAACAATGACTAATAGTAATCACTATAGCAATCACTAA
>JAYMTK010003733.1:0-11917 GCA_036897405.1 Pelargonium myrrhifolium | reverse complement strand
TGCTAACTGTTTTTACCCCAAACTTCAGGGGTGCTTATTGTATTTACCCCTATATATTATGGCTTTGAGTTGGAATTGCGTTGTTTAGTTGGGAGTGCAAGCAAAAGTTTAAGTAGTGCAAATGTGCAATAAGAATTTGTGGGTTGGGATGGTCCGATGATCAATAAGTTGGCAACTAGGTTGGATGTTGGACGAAGGTAAAAGTGTCCGGAGGGATGGGTGTGACACGGTGCGTAATAATTATTTGGGACTAATTCTTTTTACCTCGCATTGCGTGGATTTAATGTCTATTTATGAGTTTACTGGAATACAAGTATGGACGAGCATAATGGTAAGATGTTAGCTCTAGTCACTTGGGGAGATGTGAAAGTTGTCTTGGATGTTATGAATCTAAATAAAATTTTAGACCCAAATAGAATGAATATGACTTTTCTCGATCATTATGGGATGCAATGAGATTGTTGTTACAAATTATTGTATCTAAATGCTCATAGAAGATTTCTTATATTTTGATATTAATGATATATTATTAGTTCTTATCCCTAAAAGAGCTTCATCATAGGTAATGAGCGATCTGACAGTCTCTCGCTATGGGATGCAGTGAGATTGTAGTTACAAATTATTGTCTCTAAATGCTCATAGAAGGTTATATTATAGTGAGATTGTTGCATGCTTGTAAATGGTTCCTTCTTAATCTTGTGAATGTTTAAGCGAGATGAGTAAATGATTTGAATGTCCAACATATCATGTTGGGGTTTAATTTGTGGAGTACTCTCTACTCAGTTGTGGTTTACGGTAGAATATTAGTCTAGGTGTGATTGTTTGGTCAGGGATAAAGATTGAGTTTGTGGATTGGTGGTTGAATATTTTTTAGAAGGTGGGGCGAAAGGGATGAAAAAGAATACCATGTTGTGCTAGAGTACCCAAAAAGCTCAAATGATATGTGCGGAATCGAAAGATATGAGAGGCGTTATGGTTAAGGGAGGGGATTTGGTCTTAGTGGAAGGTCGCAAAGTTTATACCAATTAGGGGGTGTTATGCATCAGTCATTGAATGTAAACAATGAAACTTAGTGTTATTAAAATAAATTGTGATGCATTGCTTTGGAAGTGAGGAAGGTCGAAGTACAAGGGTAGAAAAGCTCTCACAACCAAGTTTTAACGCAGTTGGGTTCCTTGAGAGTTGAACCGGAGATCTCGAGTTATTAAGGAACAATCTCTTACTAGTTGACCCACGTACTTAGTAGTAACCTATATACTTCTTTTCTGTTTAAAGAAAAAGCGCAAAATGCATACTCAATTCTGAATAAAAGAAAAAATGAGTAATTCGCGTGACGAGAGAGTATATTTTTCTGTTGATTTTGACTTACGAAAACTGAAAAATAAATTATAAAATAATTAAATCTAACAAATAAAAAATTAATTTGATAGTCATTACATTATCCCCTAAAAATAAATAGAGCCATAATTTGAGAGGGGCACAATTTTAGTGTTTAATTCAGATGGACCCTATGCCCTAATTTGAGAGGGGCGGTAAGTAACAACACACCTTACAAATTACAATACGTACAGAGAAGAACTATTAGTCTCAGTTACAGACCATCTCCAACTCCATTTTCTCTCCCTTTCCTTCGTCTCCGCCATGACGTTCCCTTACATGGAATCCGTTGTCGGTATGCTCTTTCTTCTTCATCTTTCTATTTTCATACCTTGTTTCGTTTCTTCAATCTATGCTTATTTTATTTTATTTTTTTTCTTTTTCTTTTGCTCGTTGTCCCGTGCTGCGGTTTTCTGCGTTTCTTCCCGTTAATAGTTTCGTCATATGTTTTCCCCGACTATGTTCTACTTATATATTGGCTCGGTTTCTTGTTTTTAATCTGTTCTTTTGGGTGTTGGATGTTGTGTTATTGAATCCATGATTTGAAGTTAGGGTTTTGCTAAGTTTACTGCTATTGTCAATGACTGCGAAATGGGGTCTTGGGGGGTTTCTTCTTCGGATTGGTGTTGTTCAGAACCTGCTTTTTTCTTCTGTCGTTAAATTTGTCTCGAAATATATCTTCTTGTCTATAATAGGGAAGGAATCAGTAATTTTCTTAGTATGACATGACCTATGTTGGTTTAAATATCGAGGAGTTGTGGAGTCTGTGGCATCCCCTCCATTCTTCTTAGTGCTGTTAGTGAGATGATTTCAATCTTACTGTTTTTGCTTGTATCTTATATTAATATGAAAAAGGAAGGAATATTATGATGCATTTTTGCAATTAAATTAAAGAAGACTATTGATTGGCTGACAACTGATGACTTTATAGTGTACGTAGTTAATTAATCTTGTCCCGAATATTTACTTATCAACTTACTTGAGGAACGTATGAAATAGGACATGAGAGAAATGTGAGTCCTTTGTATATGTAGGAAGAATGCACCATATTGAAAGAATTTGGTAACTTTATTTGAGGAAAAGACTGATATATTCTATTTCTTTTCGGTTTTGTACTTGTAAATGTTTAGCCCTTGGCCCTATCAAATTCCCGCCGACAGGGCTAGTTATTGATTTTCTTGTTGGTTGACTCATGGTTAAGAGCTCTTTCACTTTTAATATTTATCTTCTGTTTTCTCCACAGGTTTTATGATATTAATGTACCTCTTTGAAACATATCTGGATTTACGACAACATGCTGCTATAAAACTCCCTACACTTCCAAAAACTTTGGAAGGGATTATCAGCCAAGAGAAATTTGTGAAATCTCGAGCCTATAGTCTTGACAAGAGGTTTGTTTGTTGCTTTCTCAGGTGTATTATCGAAGTATCATCTTTTTTACATTTTGTTGATAGTCATCTCTAATATATCTACCTTAATTTTCAGCAACTTCAACTTTATTCATGAGTTTGTGACTATACTTATGGACTCTGCAATTTTATTCTTTGGGGTGTTGCCTTGGTTTTGGGAGGTTGGTGATATAGTTTTGTGGTGATGGATATCTTCTCTGCTGCAACTTTCATTTCTGGGCCCGGATTCCCAAGTGTGAATTATTAAATTTTCTAATTGGTTGCAGAAATCAGGAGATCTTCTATTGACAATTGGCTTCAATCCGGAGAATGAAATCATGCACACTCTTTCATTTTTAGCTGGTGTTATGATTTGGTCTCAGGTATGCAGACAATTTCTCTTTTACTATTAGATTCGTTATATATTTTGGTTTGCTTGTTATCAGCAATACAATCTGAACCTGCATTGAAGGTTTCTCTGTCTTTTTGCCTCTGAAAAGTGACATGTTCTGCTGAACAACATATTTATCGTATATGTCCTATAACATACTGAAATTGCATGAGTTTTATCAAGGCCTTTGTTACATGGTTGTGGGAGAAGATTCAGTTATATTATACTTTAAATGTGTATGATACTATGATTATGATTACTACTATTTGAAGAGTCAACTATTCCATATAACATGTCTGAAAAATAGAATTTTTTTTAATGTGCTTGAGGCTCACCTTTTTGTGTCTAACACCTTAACCCCAGGTGCACTAAGGTGTGCCTCAAGAATGTAGCTTGACTTGACCATATATACAGAATACAGTGCAATACCCTGGACCTCAAGTAAGGTGCGCTTTAGCTACTATGATTTATTGTGGCTATCATGTTTTTCTCTTAGATTTTTGGGTGTTGTTATATCAAAGAATTTAGGCTTCATGAGGTTTAGGGGCTCTAGATTAGGTTTCGGTTGGATCTAGCAACTAAAACCTGTATCGGGTTTATTTTGGTTTAGGGGGTAGGGTATGCGCGTTGGAGTCAATATGCTACCAAACTTGCTTTTTGTTCAGCACTCAAGTGAAGCATGACAGTTGTTGCATAGAGTGACATGCATATCATTGTTTATATTGGGCAAAAGATTTCGGTACAAACGTGGTTGCTATTGTCGTGTTGACATAAGCAACAGATGTGAACATACTTGACATGTCTATTGAACTGATAAGGTAAAAGGTGGACTTAATTGTAAAATTAAGATGGTTCTGTTTCTTTGTCTATCTTGTATGATGCACTATGCCCCAAACCCTGTGTATATCTAAAGTATGTTTGAATTAGTACATCAGCCTTTTGTCTATTCCATATTTTTGGGGATACAAGGTTTAATTTCATGAATTCCTTCATCACTTGTGCAAATTGCTTTTTGATTTATGGCGGTAGACTAGCATATTATGAGTATCAATATGGTAAATGTGTAGAAAGTTACATGTATAGATTCTGTACCTACATTTGGTAGTGACATTTCTTTGAAATCTTTTGCAGATTACTGATTTGCCATTCTCACTGTACTCAACTTTTGTGATTGAATCTCGCCATGGTTTCAATAAAGTATGTATCCCAACTTGGACTTTCTCCTGCTTAGGTTTAGTCATTATTTGGTTTAAATCTTCTTACTATATGGAATTTTGGATATTTTTTTTTTCACTATGTGCCTCTTATATATTTGCTTCTAATATATTTAACATTTGTGTTTCAGCAAACAATATGGTTGTTTTTTAGGGACATGTTAAAGGGTTTTGGTCTTGCTATAATACTTGGGCCACCTATTGTGTCTGCAATAATCATAATAGTACAGGTACAAGAATTTGCTAATGTGAAATATTGAACGCAACCAATTATTTGTTGCATGATTGGGTTGCTAATCATTAACATATAAAATGTTTGCTTGATTGCAGAAAGGAGGTCCTTATTTGGCCATATATCTCTGGGCATTTATGTTTGTTCTTTCTATTGTGATGATGACAATATACCCTATTCTCATAGCCCCACTCTTTAACAAGTTCACCCCTGTGAGTATTTACTCCACCCCTGAAGAAGTTATTTAAGGCAATAATGTATTATTTGATTCTAAAGATTTTTTTTTTCTTGCTCATGCTAATGCTTCCACAAATAGCTTCCAGACGGTGATCTCAGGACAAAAATTGAGAAACTTGCTGCTTCCCTCAAGTTCCCTTTGAAGAAGTTGTTTGTTGTTGATGGTTCTACAAGGTCAAGCCATAGCAATGTGAGGATGTCATCCATGTTTTGTGCTGTGTTATTCCCATTTTCTGCCTGTTTCATTGTATTTAGTTTATTTGATATGATTGCATAGTTCTTATTCTTCATATTCTGCATTCTTCACCTCCCCCCTCCTTTAGGTGTCTGATCTTCCTCTTTATTTTCTTCTACATTCTTTTATTGTTTGGCCGTGATTGGTAGAAACTAAAATTTGATAATCATTGTTGCTAATGGATGTTTTGTTTGCATATGTTTAAGTGAACTAGATAATGAAATGCTTATTAAGTTGCATATGAATGAAGCACATTCGTATTTTATATATTCTTTTTAATGATGAAAATCCTTCAAGGAAATTCTAAAGGATGTTCAATTGTTGTAAAAGGATGAATACACTGTACATGAGACGTACCACAGGTTAGTTAAAAAGGAAAAAGGCATTACTATTTTGCTGCAAGTTAGGGATGTTAGGTACTTGTTTGTCTCCATTCCTATTACTATTACTATTACTATTACTAGTACTAGTACTACTACAGGAGTTGCCTGCCTACCTTGGCCGACAGATTCACATATTATCCTCTTAGGTAGCGTTCGTATAATTTAGTTTTTAACTTAATTAAATAGTTACTACTCACTTTCCCATGAGTTAAATAATTCCAAATTTTAAGGAATTGAATTGACAAATCTACCATGTTATTTCAATTCCTCAAAATTTATAAATATTTAACTTATTTGAGGAAAGAATCCTAAATATGCCCTCATGATAAAGTTAAAACGAACGCAATAATTATAATTTAAAAATACCAAATATGTCCTATTTTCCCAGGATTTCAATTAAAAATTGATAAAGGAACACTACCTTAGTTATTCTTTTGGAGTGACTATGTTCAAAGCAAACTATATTAAGTTTCAGAAATTTAACTTTTGTAAGTTCAATTTCAGTGTTAATCAATCTGAAGTAGAAAATTTATTGATAGTTCATAATTGCACAAGTGATAACAGCATTATATTTAAGGGGCAATTGCACATATAGCTACCATGAACTTGTCATATTTTTTAGATGGCTACTGTGAACTTCATTTTGCAACAAGTAACTACACTGAAGCTGCAACGTTTCTATCCATCTATTTAAAGCTAACAGAATATTCTAACTTTTTTCATATTACCAGTTTTACCCTTTTATTTTCTTTTCCTTACTGTCCTTTAAAATTCCCTTGTTTACTTATTTTCTTTTCTCATGATAACACACAAAGGTGGATATGGAATGTGATGAGATGGTATGGCTGCAAACCAGTAAATGCAAGAAACAGCCTGTGAATACAAATGAAATGAAAAAACCACAAACCTATACCTGTAGATTCATGTCTGTTTGTGGGTTTTTGCTCTATAGGGTCCCTGTTGCCTTCTTCCTTTCTCTCTCTCTGCAACAACAAAAACAAATTTGTTGTTGCTGTAGCTCTCTGAGGCAGACAGCAACAGATGCATAGGGTATAGGGTTGCAGTTGCAAAAGCAATATGGGTTTTATTTTTATCTTTTTGATGTGATGATTCCCTTTTCAAATTGATTGGCGTTCCTAACTAACCAATTTCAGAAGGGGAATGAGCAGAATATCATGTTTGTCTTTTCACTATTCTTACACATGTATTGAGATTTGTTATCATTGCTCCTGTTATGAACTAATTATCTTATCTACATCTTCCAGGCCTATATGTATGGATTCTTTAAAAACAAGCGGATTGTCCTTTACGACACGCTAATTCAGCAGGTGAGGAGGATTTTTCTTTTTGTGAATATTCTCATTTCCTTCTTTCCAATTTAAATTGCCCAAACTCTTAATTTTCCGTTTGTTTGATTTAAATTATTACTTTGCACCGGTTCAGTGAATCCATTGATCTGAACTTCTTCCTTGCATTAAATTTTAGCTGTTATCACGCTCTTGCATCCTCATGATCATGTGCTATAACATACTTAAGAGATACCAACTAATTTATTATAAGAATATTATTGACTATTCATGCATAACTAACTTTCTAAAAAGGAAAAATGACACTCATTTTGGAACAAAAATTCAAGAGAAACAAGACACTCTTTTTGGGACGGACGGTGTAATTTTTTCCACATGATAATATCATGTTTATGCTAGGAAAACTGTCAGATGTCGTCAAAAACATATTTTTGGTGATTTATGTCTTATAGTTAGGCAAAGGGGATTGTAGTGTACTGTGTGTTGCTCTACATTCATGTGCAGTGTTCTATATTATATCATTAAGATTTTGTAGTCACCTAACAAGTAATATATTATGTCCTTGACTCATTTGCAGTGTAAGAACGATGAGGAAATTGTTGCTGTTATAGCCCATGAATTAGGGCATTGGAAACTTAACCACACACTATACTCTTTCGTTGCTGTGCAGGTATGCTTTAAATGTTCCTTGAGATAACTAGTTAATATTCAATGAATTTTGTGTTTGGTTCTTAACAAGTTCCAAGGCTAGTACACATTGGTATCAACTGTATTGGATATTTGGATCTAATGGATGTTTGTCAATCTTCAATGGATAATTTGCCACCGCTTACTCTTAAACTATTTAGCATCAATGGTTGCCCTGGTTTGGGTTCTTCTAATTTAAGCCTTAGTTACAATAAACTTCTGAATCTTGGATACACGTAATAAAATGTTATATATACAAATGAAAGAGTGTTTTAGGGTATATGTGTATTATTTGATTCTTTTTAACTGTTGGCCATTTTTATTATTCTTAACATAAACATATTGCAGGTGTTGGCTATATATGTTTTCGGAAGAATGCCTTATTCTTTGTAACTTGACTGAAGTTTTAGTTCTGTTAACTAGAGAAGGCTACTAATAAAATAATGTCACTGGCAGACTGAAAATAGATATTACAAAGACGCCTATATATATTCACGCTATTGGCTTTAGGGATTTTTATAATGAGCTAGTCTACTTTTTATTTTATTTATTTATTTATTCATCTTCTTGAATGCAGATCCTTACTTTATTGCAATTTGGAGGATATACTCTTGTGAGGAACTCAACTGATCTGTTTCGAAGTTTTGGGTTCGACACACAGCCAGTATTCATTGGTCTGATATTGTTTCAGGTATGCATTTCAAAATTATAAACACTATTAAGATTCAGCATGTGTTGTATCCAGCACTTCAGCTATTTGTGGAACTTGTGTTATCAATCTTCTCCTTAGGGTTTCACCAATTGTCTTTGTACTTTGAGCCAGCTACTGGGGACCTACTGATTTGCTTAAAGTTTATATATTTGAACTGTCTCATCGATGGCTTCATATTTACTTTCCTTCTAGATAGGTGCACTGTTAGTTACGTTGAAGGGAAAAGCTTTTTGATTTGGGTCCTCTTTCTATTTATTTTATTACTCCCTCCGTCCCAAAATGAGTGTCCTCCTTTCTATTTTGAGAGAAATTAAGGAGAAGTTAGTTAGAGTGATATATTTACTATAGTATCCACATGATCATGTGTTGAGAGATACTAGGAAAGAGGACATTCATTTTGGAACGGAGGGAGTACTTGTTTAGTATGGTTTAGAAATGAAGATTTTTAGATTGTGTATGCCATGCATTATGTCTTTTGATTGCTTAATATTCAGCAGTTTTGTCTTTTTCCATATCATGTAGGGTGATATGGACTTTTTAATTTCTACAGTCAAATTTCCATTTAATGGTAAAACCTTGTGGATTTATTTGACTGAGGCCTAGTTTCTTCTAGTGTAATGTATTGTAGTTGAATATTAATGACTGTTCATAAATGAGTCATGGTTTCTGGATGGTTTTATCATATTTATAAGATTTGATTTGCATAAGATAGACTTGGTGATACTTGTCATTTTTGCAGCACACTGTAATACCTCTCCAGCACTTGGTTAACTTTGGTCTCAATCTTGTGAGCCGTTCTTTTGAATTTCAGGTAACAGTTGTTTGACATGCTCTAATTTAAGAGGTTTTGGGTTGAAACTTGGGAGTTTCTGTTAAAAGATGGATTTTTCTTTAACATAGTTACTTTTTGTTTTTGTAGGCGGATGCTTTTGCTAAGAAGCTTGGCTATGCCTCTGAACTTCGTGCTGGTCTTGTGAAACTACAGGTGATTTATCATGGCTATGCCTCATATCTTGAGATGTTTTTTATTATTATTATTATTATTTATTTTTGTTTTAAACATGGCCTTTTACACTGTTAGTATCTTATTAAGCTGTTATGATTTGGTGAAACCATTTGATTTGCAGGAAGAGAATTTGTCAACGATGAACACAGACCCTTGGTACTCAGCATATCACTATTCTCATCCTCCTCTCGTTGAAAGATTGGCTGCAATCGACGAAGCTGATAAAAAGGCAGACTAAACAATTGAGATTGCTACATGCATGCATATCAGTAATCACTGGATTATACTTTTGATAGCAACGAGTATTATAAGAATTAAGAATTTTTTAAAAAATATGGTTCCATCTTCATCTCATCTCACTTCGCATTTTTGTGTTTTGTTGTTGAAATCAAAGTGCTGTTTTGCCCAATTCATATCTCATAGCTTGCTTGCTTGCATGTTGGCTCTCTTTCAAGTTTCAACATTACATTCTATTTTATGTTATGACTTAGTGACCATTCCATACTTGAAGGATAGATAGATCCTACAAACCCCTATACTTGACCATTCCTTAGTTGATTAATCATGAAGTTTTAAATTTGAACAAGCTTGCGGAAATAGTATTGTAAGATTTGTACTTATAAACCGGCTAATAGATTACACTTCCCTTGTAATATTTCAATGGGAGGTAGTCTCTATATATGTGAGACTTCGGGAGAAGGAAGAATCTAAGCAAAAAGATCGATAATTTGATGAAAGTGTGACAATTTTTAATGAGCACTCATATTCACTATGATAAAATAGAATATCTGCTTTGTTTTGTGAGACGGCGTTAATTGGATAAAGTTGAAGTGACGAAGCACCAATCTTTTTAATATGATGCTCTGACTTGTAAGTGAAGAAAATTTTAGTAGTAAATGAGAACTAGAAATAAAGACAGCTCAAATCCGATTGCATGGTACACCAAAAGATCGTCTGTCCTCTAGGCTTTATCTAATTATCTTTCTTTGTGTCTAGACAACTAAAAAGGATGGAGATTTTACGTAACAATTAATAAAATGAGTATAGGTTAGTGACCAATTGTCAAGACTTGTATTGATCGTCACCAGGAACACAAAAATCTAAATAAGTAGATGACAAATTTAGGTGACAATTGGTCTTTCTCAATCACTCATTTCCTATATAGATGAAGTTCCAATTTCCAAACCAAATTTTCAAATATCCCATCACATATATTTGTAGCTAAGCTAAGCTAATCTCAATCCTCTTAATAGTGTTGCTGTCAATGCAAGCGAGGACAATTTTTCTCATCCCAACCTACTCTTGATAATGTTAACTCAATTGCATTTATTATCTGATACTGCTAAATAACACTTGGCACAATTAGGAATTATTAGATAAATTGACTTATAATGTGTAACAATAATACAATAAATAATATTATGAACATCGCGGGGTTGATAGAAACCCCTAACAACCTCTACCGTATTGAGTAGCGTTTTAATGTCCAATTAGAGTGAGGTGTCCTAATGGTGTTTTGGTAGACGGAGAGCCTTTGTTGCAAAACATTGACACGAAGACCTTGAAAGTGACCCAATAGAACGAAAACCTTGGTAGCTTTTGTGGAGATTAAGTGTTGAGACTTAAACTTTTCTAAGAGCTTGAGATTTCCTCAAGGATCACAAATTGATAAACAAAGCATCCATTGTTTCTGATCTTGTTGAATTGAAGTCATACAAATTGAATAAAGAAAATTCAATTGATTTGCACATCGAAAAAATTGGTTATATTCAAAATTTCAAGATCGTAAGTAATTATTTTCTTCTTGAGAATCTTTACCGCCGAACCTCTTTCCCGATTTGTTGTATGACCTTCAAGCTCAGCTAATCCCATCTTTGGGGATAAAGTCTCATCCACCTTATGCATGTGAACATGACATGCTTTTAAAATATTAAAATGAAATGAATGACAAAATTGTTTACTTGGCTATATTTTTCTTTTCACTAAGTTGTTTATTTACTGCCATAATAACATAAAGATTTGGCTTGTGGAAAGTGGGAGTGGAATTCAGCCAACACCAACACCAACTTCCCAATAATATTAATTCCACTCTAAAATAAACATCATTACTCAAAATGAAGAACACAAATCGCTTTTCATTATACGGACTACTTCATTTTTGATAAAGCTAACCTCAATCTTCTTTTATGTACAATTTAAATTGGGTTAAATGGTTTATCTTCTCCTTGACACTTTTAGTTTTTGTTTAATCTCTAAATAGAGTTGTGTCTTGTTTTAGTTTTGATAACAATTTTTTAATAAATTTAACCCACTAGTTGATTGGTTACAACAAGTCATAACGCGGTATATCATCATTTTTTACACATCATCAATGCACGTCAACAAAAGTGGTCCACGTGGGCATGCCATGTCGGCTTCCAGCCTCCAACAATGAAATATCGTGTTTCGTTTAATTTCAACAAGACATTCAAAAACGGTGTCGTTTTGACTTTACCTGATTGATGTTTACAAAATAATGGCGTGACATATTGTGACATGTTACATCGAGAGAGTTAAATAAATAAAAATATTAACAATGACTAAAATAAGGAGAAAGATCCTAAATAGTCCCTCAACTATCCATTTTGTTTCATTTTGGTCCCTCAACTTCAATTTGTTCATCAGCGGTCCCTCTTATCTTTGTTTTGTTTCCCGTTAGTCCCTGCCGTCAACTACCCTAACGGAATCCGTTAAATCTCAATAAAAAAA
>JAYMTK010003732.1:0-11919 GCA_036897405.1 Pelargonium myrrhifolium | reverse complement strand
AAAAATAAAATCTATATAATTCAAATGATAGAAATAAAGTCAATATAATTCAAATTTAAATATTTTTGTTATCATTAGCATTTGAAATATCCAATATATTTTTATTATTTGAATTAAAAAATATATCTTTGTTATTTAATTAATCATTTTTTATTGGAATGACATGTGGCACAAAATTGGAGAGTTCAAATTGCCACATGTCATTCAATTAGCTTGTTAATTGAAATTTTAGTGGGACACTTGTCGCATAAAGAATGCATAACTCCACTTTATAATATATATATTAGATATTAGATTACTAGTTTACTTACTATATCACTCCTTTATTTATTGACTTCACTCGATCGGCATGCATGCATACAATGCATGCATCTCAATAACAAACTGTCCTGCCCTGACCTAACCAGTCAAATTCTCACGCTGTTATTGACACACACTACTCATGCAATTTTAACTATCAGCTTTTCTACACTGCCAATCAATTTTTGCTATAAAAACAACTCCACCTTATTTCCACTCCACTCAAATATGTTTCTTTCATACTACATTACATTACATTTTAGTGTATAAGTTGAATATGAGAATGGGAGGAAATTAAATCCATTCGTCTACACTAACGTAACTGTAGTAGTAGTAGTGTAGCACTGGGTTTAATTTCCTCCCATATCTCACCTTCACCTTTCACTCCCACCTCAGTTCAGAAAACGGACTACATTGATTTGATTCGTATGTGAGGATATTAAATCCTTCTCCTTTAATTTGGCGGCGGATTTAATTTCCTCCAATATCTTACCTCCGGATTTTACTTCCAAAGCTAAAGACAAAATGCAAAACCAAACACCAATTTCCATCTTCTCTCTCAACACTCAAAAAATGAACACACAATTCGAATTCTTCTTCAAGCTTCTCCTTCTTTTCTTCTTCTTCTTCTTTGTTCCAAATTCGGAGGCCAAGTGCAGAACTGGCTGCAGCTTGGCCTTGGCCTCCTACTACGTCTCCCAAGGAACCAATCTCACCTACATCAGCACCATTTTCGGTGTACCGATCCCTGAAATTCTCCGCTACAATCCCAACGTCCCCAACCAAGACAGTATCAGAACCGACTCCCGAATCAGCGTCCCCTTCCCCTGCAACTGCCTCAACGCCGATTTTCTGGGCCACACTTTCGCTTATGTTACTCAATTTGGCGATACTTATGATAAGGTTGCTCGAGGACCCTTCGCCAATCTCACCACTGAGGACTGGGTCCACAGGGTCAATCTTTACGACACCTATCGGGTTCCGGACCATGTTCCCATCAACGTCACCGTTAATTGCTCCTGCGGCGACTCTCGCGTCTCTAGAGACTACGGTCTCTTCACGACCTATCCGCTTCGCTCCGGCGACAACTTGTCGTTTCTGGCGGCGGAGTCCGGCTTGCCGGAGGAGTTACTAGTCGAGTACAATCCGAGGTCCAATTTCAGCGCAGGGACAGGGCTGGTGTTTGTGCCGGCAAAAGGTCAGTAACTTCTCATCGTCACTTCAAATTTTTGCTCAAAATTTATTAGTTTCATCTCAGCTTGCTTTAATTATAACTCACTCAGACATTGTTAATGTAATATTCGGCTTGCCTAATTTCATTTATGGATTGAGAGCAACACTTCTTAAATTTCCCCAGAAAAGTAGATAAATTCCAGATATGTAAAACAGTGGGTTACACAAAGATGAGGTTTGTATAATTTCTGCTCTAATTTTGGGAAAGAGAATAGTTTTTCAATCTCATATGACCTCCTCACACACAGTAATTGCTCTTTGAAATTATTGAACATATTCTATCTTTGTATAGGAAGTAATTTAAAGTTTGCTAAATGAATGTCCCTAAATCTTGATGTCTCTGTCTTTCACAAAAAAATTATATTCTTCATTATTTGCTTCCCTTTTCATCTGTTTTGAATTTGATTAGTGATGATTGTGTTGAATAAATAAAGTAGAAAATGCCTGTAACCAAGAAACACATACCCAAATTAGTAAAGTAACAATTTTTTATGGCCTCTCATAAACTAGCAATCTAACATGCAAGCTTTGGATGACCCTCCTGAGTTTCCATGTTTTATTAATTGTTTGTCCATAATAATTGCTGATCAACTGTCCTACCTCCCTTTCCAACTTACATCACAGACTGCTCTGGAATATTAGTTTCAGTGTATATTATCTCTTAAGGGAGATTATTATAGTTAAGTAGGAGACGAGGGTCCACTTATTTAGAAAGTGAATATATTACTGTTTTACATATAATTACGTAGTAACAGTTTATGTGAAGACACTGTATCTCGCAATTTTAGGTAAAGGACATTTTTAATGTTCTGGCAACAAGTGGTTTTCCATATAAAGGAATCTATGTCCCTGTAGAAATGGACTGTATAATTATTTCTATTCCTTTCATTTATATATATTTTCCAATGGATGTAGGGAGAAGAACCAAATAAGCAAAGGCTACATGTTTGTAAATATTTGTCACTTTCTAATTATAACTATATTTTATTAGTTGCTAGTTTGATTATTTTGAGCTATATTCCACTAATAAATCTTGTGGAGATGCGGCTAATCATTTTCAATCGTCCCTCTCTCCACATTATAAAAAAAATATAAATTTTACAATGAAAGCCTAACCTTACTATTGGCAGCATTCTGTGTCTACATCAGTATATGACTTATTGACTCATATTATTATAATTCTTTTGGTCTTACCTTTCATGTTGTTTTAAGTAAGAAAAAGAGGATTTGGGGCTTCAACCTTCATTCATTCATGGTCAAATGTGAAAAGCATGAAGGCCCAGCAGGCCATAAGAGTTTATGATGACCTGCTATTTGTAGATGTTTCTTGGTTTCTTTGTTGTGTAAAGATTGGACAAAAAATTTACTTGGGCATGATATAATTAGTGATTGCTAGGTATTGTTAATAAAGGCAAATTGGCATAAATAAATCATTTTTACAATAGAGAACATCACAGTGATCCCTATTTAAAAGGTTGGATAGGAGATGATAGATGGTCAGCTTCTCACATATATATGGAGTGACTGCTTGAAGCTAATTTTATACACTTTTGTCTTTTCCTGCAGATCAAAGTGGAAACTTCCCACCACTAACGTTGAAGTAAGTTATATCATCTTGACGTGCTCTCAAACTGGGTTAATTGTTACTCCCTCCGTCCCAAAATGAGTTCTTGTTTCTCTCGAGTTTTTGTCCTAAAATAAGTGTTCTTTTTTCCTTTTTAGTAAGTTAGTTATACATGAATTGTCAATAGTATTCTTATAACAAGTTAGTTAGTATACCATACTAACTTTTCTTAATTTTTCTCAAAGTAGAAACAAGGACACTCATCTGGGACGGAGTGAGTATATTTTTCCTTTATTACTGGGCTTTTGTTATTGGTTATATGAGTTTCGTCTCACGTTATATCTCTCCTTGTGCAGGACAGGTGAATGGGCTACGAGTTCTGCTTTTAATGCTTCTTCCTCTCTTTTTTGAAATTTTCTTCTTTCCAGTGTGAGAGACGAAAAATATTTTTTATTACAGGTCTGGAAGCAAGCTTGACCTTATATTGTGATTATCATCTTAATATTCAGGGATCTCAGGCGGAGTCATTACAGGCATATCTATAGCAGGAGTTGCTGGTGCACTAATTTTGGCATTTGGGTTATATGTTGGGCTTTATAGAAGAAGGAAGGTGGCAGAGGCATCATTTTTCCAAACTGCATTTGAACATGGTGAGTGATAAGAGATAACTGAGATAATTTTGTGAATTCATTTGTTGCTAAAGCTATTTTTTCTGTCTTTCATCACAATTTTGATTCCATAAGTGATGAGCCTTCTAAGTGTGAAGCATGGCAATCTTGTGCATGAGTTCTAAAATCCAAATTACGACTTATTATGAGTGTTTAATAGCAAAAGAGCATGTATGATTAGGTTGAAACAAAGAAATGTTTGAATCTTCATGCCTCCTAGTAAAAATAAAATGTTTGTGATGTTTTTAAAATAAAAAATGCTCTTGTATCTGACAGAATTCCGACTCGACACATTTAAAGAAAAAACTTACTCAGAAAAATGCTGCTGCCTTCATGAATATTTTTACTGATAAAATTAATTACCACATAATCTAAGAGTTCTCAACTTCTCATGATGCTGAGACCTTCATATTAATGGCATTCAAGGTGCTTGGATTTGAAGGCTTAGTGACACCTCAATAGAAATGAGGTCTTGAAAACACCTCAACCGGGAAAACACATCTTAAGATATACGACTATGTTTGATGACGTAAATATGTTTTTACTTGAAATGCCTTGAGTTAGCCTTAAGATGTCCGCCTCAGACCTGAGGGACTTGCTAACTCATCCTTAATGGGTCAATTCAATGTTAGGTTTTGATAAAAAGGAAGACATTAAACAAAGGTTGCTGAAGGTGTCTCATAATAGTTCAGGATAAATATCATCTCACATTCTGTTGCAGTGTTTTTATTAGATTTTGTTGATAGTTAGATTTCAAACTTGGGATATGAATCTTTCACTGATAGATTAGTCATTTTCCTATGGATTTAGGTTCTGGTAATATGTCAGAGAAAACTTCAGAATCAATTGGTCTTGTCCGTGCTGCTTCTCCTGGGTCTACAGGTATTACGGTGGACAAGTCAGTGGAATTTAAATATGAAGAGCTTGCCAAAGCTACTAATGACTTTAGCTTGTCTAATAAGATTGGGCAAGGAGGCTTTGGAGCTGTTTACTATGCAGAACTAAGGGGCGAGGTTGGTAGTCCTGCCATTACATTTCATTGCTATAAAGATAACAGGAAAGAAAATAATTAATGGCAGGGAATATACTTTTCTTATTACTCAAGGGCCTAGCTACCTAGCTATTCAAATGGTCTCGCAAGGTTCATGAACTTGAATGGGAGTTGCTGAAAAATATCAGAAGTGTAAACATAAAAGTACAATGTTATAATGTTTTTTTATTCTTAAAACATCATTATTTCATGGTTGAATTTATTTTATATAAAATGGATTTCTCCACTCCATACAAAAATTTAAGCCATTCAAATTCCATGCAATAACTGAATATGCCCTTATTTTATACCAATATTTGCTTGTGACAATTCTTCTCATGCATGATTCAGAGATCAGCTTCTTATATATTCTGACCTTTCCTTAGTTCTGTCAAATGAATGTATGTATATAGCATAAAATATTGCTATAACCCTCCCACCAAAAAGAAAGAGGAAAGAAAGAGAAAAAAAAAAAAAAACTGCCTCATATTTATCGGTTCAGAAAATGGCTTCCCTCTGAAATCAGGATGGATTGTACTACATTACAACTTAATATATGGAAATATCTAATCAACAGGAGATTTAGGCCAATGAACTGTTCTATAGTTACTCATTCATATATTTGAATTACTGTGAAGTTTTTTGTCTTGATGAATGAGGACTATCATGAACCTCAAAATTTAATTACTGACTCCTGTCACACAGAAAGCTGCGATCAAGAAGATGGATATGCAAGCATCAAAAGAATTTCTTGCTGAGCTGAAGGTTCTAACTCGCGTTCATCACTTGAACCTGGTATTGCTCTTACGCATGATGGTTTCGTTCTAAAATTTCCTATAACTAGTGTTTGGAATGCTTGTAGTACTGCCTGAGCTGTTATGCTAATTTGGTTGGAACAATCATCTACTGTCCAACCCTCTAATTATTAATACTTGAAGTCCTCAATTATCAGTATCTCTCTGAAGTGTAACTTTCGTGTCAAAGGATTCTGTAACAATTCCTTAACACGAAAGTGGATTTATTCATCTATGTCTTAGCACTTGTGTATTTGTCAGAGATAAATTATATTCATCTGTGGCTATGAGATGGAATAATATAATTCGTTACTATTGGCATTCTTTTCTTATCCTGAATTACAGATTACATGAAAGCTTAGCCTGTCGTGTGCTTAGTTTGTGTTTTGGTCGTAAAGAGGCTTAACTCCTTTTCTTAGCATTTTCTTATTGTGCTTACGAAACATGACACTTGTTTGTCCCATAAAAAGAAAATAAAGGATAGAGAAATTTGCTTGGGGACATCATAGGTTGAATACATTTAGAAGAAATGAACTTAAATAACGCTTTGTAATTCATTTCATTATATTACATGCAGGTACATCTGATAGGATACTGTGTTGAGGGCGCCCTGTTTTTGGTCTATGAGTTCATTGAGAATGGCAACTTAAGTGAACATTTGCGTCGCTCAGGTGAGAAAAATAATGCATCTCATTATTAACATCTTATCTCTTTTAGTTGTGATAAATTCAGTACAAAGGTTGGATGTTTTATATTTTCTTTTCAGGAAAGGAGCCATTACCGTGGTCAACTAGGGTGCAAATTGCCTTAGATTCAGCAAGAGGACTTGAATATATTCACGAGCATACTGTTCCTGTCTACATCCACCGTGATATCAAATCAGCAAACATACTGATAGACAAAAACTTTCGTGGAAAGGTTGTGAGAAGATCCAACACTTTTGTTACTGGGAACTTCTTTTCTGTTATTTGTCTAACTTAGTGTTTTTGCACAGGTTGCAGATTTTGGGTTAACAAAACTAACTGAATTCGGAGGTGCTTCTTTACATACACGTCTTGTGGGCACATTTGGTTACATGCCTCCTGAGTAAGTCTGGTTTTATTTATTAATTACTCCCTTTGTCCTAAAACGAGTGTCTTGTATTCATTTTGGGGGGAAATTAAGAAGTTAGTGTTGTATATTTCCCCATACCCCAATGCGGCTTTGTCCCAAAATGAGTGTCTTGGGTGTTGTATATTTCTCATTATACCCCAGTGTGCATGTGTTGTAACAACCTCAAGGGTTCTAACTAACTTATTATTGGTACTTAATGTATAACTTCCTAAAAATGAAAGAGGACACTCATCTTGAGACAAAAATGTCAAAGAAACAAGACATAATATTCCACTGTTAATGGTGAATTATATCGTATATGTCAATGTAATAGGCTGCTTGCATCTCAGAGTATATAATGGATCACCAATGTCTGATGCATATTTATTCTAAACACAAATTAGAAACCCACTTTAGAGTTAAAGGGTATGGTAATGAAAGGTTTGTTGTAAGACTACCTATAGGTCTTGGTATTTTGTATATATGGCTAAGGTCTTTAGTTATCTGATTTATCTTCTAACTTCCTGATAAGACTGATAAAGAATTCAAAGTTCAAACAGTTGAATGAATGTGGTATGGTTTGCATCTGCAGGTATGCGCAATATGGTGATCTTTCCCCCAAGACAGATGTATATGCTTTTGGAGTTGTCCTCTATGAACTTATATCTGCCCATGAAGCTATTCTCAAGACAAATGAATTCGTCACCGAGTCCAGGGGCCTTGTTGATTTGGTTATTGTTCTTTTTCACCTTTCACTCATCATTGTTAAATCAATAGCCTCAAAAAAATTTCAGAAATAAGTTTTCAAATTAATCTGATGCAGTTTGAGGGTATCCTTGGACTGCCCGACCCCAAAGAAGATCTTTGTAAACTTATTGACCCCAGGCTTGGAGATGACTATCCATTTGAATCAATCCACAAGGTAAAAAGAAAAAAAAAAAAAAAAAAACCATCCTAGAGAATGCATAGGTGTACACTAATTTCAATGTTGGGTAACAAGAAGGTGGATGTTTTGGTTGCAGATGGCATTTCTTGCTAAAGCCTGCACACAGGACAATCCTTTGCTGAGACCAACCATGAGGTCAGTTGTGGTAGCTCTAATGACACTTTCATCTTCAGCTGAGGATTGGTATGCTGGCTCTTATTATGAAAATCAAGCTTTAGTAAATCTAATGTCGGGAAGGTAGCATGTAGATTATTATGATCATCGGCATTGTTTGGCGACCACGACTACCTGGGAAAGATCAAGTCCTAACCTATTCACTTTGGAAATCCTCTTGGAGGGATAGTTTTGGTCCCAACTGTGATGTTTGATTTCTCATCACATCAATGTACAAAATATCTTCTGCAGTATTTCTCATACTCAAAACTTATCATCAACAAACAGTACTAGATATTTGTTATAGTGGCATTTGGGTGACAAGAAATGAAAAGCAAGTTATAGAAAAGAGACAAACATTAGTGTCTGGCCAGCAAATATTGTGTTAAATAATATATTTTATAGCTCCTCATTGGCCATGGAACTTTTTGGTGTGTCAATGTCTGATATGCACTGATTGTCCCAACTATAACATTAATAACATGGTAGGTCACTTGGGATGACCGAGCCTGCAGTGTTTGCGTTTGGCCTTTTTCGCAAAGAGGAGAGACTTGCAGTTGCAGACACCAACAAAGGTAAATTTAACTGTTGTTTCCATTCATTAAAATGTGTACAGTACTTGCAAATAAATCAATTATTGTTGTTTTTGTGCTAAATGTCAATTGCAGAATCAATGTTTGTTTGTGACTAATATGCCTGCTTTGCCAGCTACCTGATTTTTTTCTTATTCAATGTGTATTTTGGTTTGTATTTCAATACTGTCATGCACGCACACCTTTGTTTATTCAACTTCAACAATGTGACACTATATTTTTGTATATTTTACCAGTATTTTGTCGTCCACATCGAATACGGAGTTACAAAGATTGAACATTCATATTTGACATGCAAAGATATGCTCTTCATTGTTGCCTGGTTATTGCCAACTTCTTTTTTTAATATTATGTATTTGTCATGAGAGACTAGATCATATGAAGGGTGAGAAGAGTCTTCTGTTTGTATATTATGTAGGAGTAATTACTAATTACATGTTATTATTTTATTAGATTCGAATTTATCATGTTACTACCTTAAAGAATTTTTTTTTCATGTAACTACCCTATTAAATCCAAATTGTGTTTCCGTCAATTTTGTCAGTTAATTTTAACGAAATTTGACTCTCTAACAGGGTAGTATCGTGGTGGAAAAAAATCTAACAGGGTAGTAACGTGATGGAAAAAAATCTAACAAGGTAGTAACGTGATGAAAATTTTTTTAACAGGGTAGTAACATGATAACCTGACATCTAAAAGGATGGTAACATGTAATTACCCCTATTATGTATGTATTTGTCAGGGGAGGTGAGAAGAGTCCTCTCTTGTTATACATCTCAATATATAGTTTATTAGATAGGGTAAAAAGGTGTGAGGAGTTTAACAACTTTTGTACTCCTTATGAATTAGGGCTTTTAGGCCATGAATTTTAGGACCTCTCAATATTCATAAATTATAGGTTAATCCGGTAAGATACACGAAGATAAACATAACAGTTTAAAGAAGAAAAATCAGACAAACACACAAAAAATTTATGTGATTCAACGACAGTCTGCATTCACAGGTAGCACTTCAATTTTATTGGATTGTATTCGAACACAACTATCGATCACTAAATGCCGTATCTACAATGATCGTTGTAGGGCTCACACAAACAAAAAACGAGCTACTTTTACTTTTCTTTGTATTTCTCACAACTCTACGCTCTATCTCAACACATTTAGATCATTATAGTGTCTTTACTCGTCCACTCAAGTCACACATTAGGATTCTCTATTGCATTCTAAACAACAAATAGGTTAATTAAGAAAAAAATTTCCTTAATGAGTTAGGTTAAACATTTCTATTAACTAAGAAATATTTTTTTTTTACACATATTATATTTTCTAATCTCCCACTTGATCGAGTCTAATTATTTCATTTTCTTTCTTATACCCATGTAAATTTACTCATCAAGCTCATTTTCGACAACTTCTAACCTTTCCAATGTATTTTTTTCAGGTCGAGGAGAGCTCCCTTATTGTGTAAAATTTTTCCTCCACCATTGTCAAGGTAGAAAAGTTAAAGAAAAGAGAACCAAGTTCAAAATGTTCAATCTTAGAGGAGAATGTCAACTATTGGCAGGTCTTCTGACCTCAAGACTCGCACTAAGATGGAAGACATTATGAAAACCCCACTCAATTTCGCCCCTCCCACCAGGCCGAGAATCATAGGGAGAATGAACTCAAGGTTTGTGAATCAATGTGCGATGGAAAAAGCATCACTCACCATCCAAACCATTGTGGGCCAAAGTGGTAGTTTAAGTTTTGTGTTAGCGGATTCGTCTATTAACCGGATGACTCATACTTTAGTTAAGTCTTTTGTCTTTTTGTCAGACCTGACGAGTATGGTATGCCTCAAATCCCTCGACTTTTTTTCTTCGCTACTAACTTCTAATTGGAGAATAATAATTATATTTCTTTTGCGCTAAAACAATAAGACAGTTTTTTTCAGAAAAAAATGTTACTATTTTAAAAGAAAGATGTTTTGTCCTTTTTGGCTTTGTCAAAATTCTAAGTCCAAAACGATGCCGTTGTGTTGTCTTCTTGTCCAAGGTCAGGGTAAGGTCAAGTGGTCCTATTGTCTGACTCAGCTCTTCTAGTTATCTGGTGGAGTAGAGCTGCAAGTCCAATCATTAACATGCATCCTGCGCAGGTAGCACACCATGAAGCGGGGCCCCGAGTTTGTGTCCGGGGGACCGCTTTCGATGTGAGAATGAGTATCTCTACACAAACGAGGATATGCAAAAAATATGAAGATCGAAAATCTTCGTAACTCGTTCGAAAGTATCACGAAGAACTCGAATAACGTTGAGAGCGTTTTCGAATTCATGCGAAAAGTGTTTTGAATAGTGAATTTACCGACCTTTTTGCATGTGATTTGTGAGCTTTTTTATAAGTCTCACCTTACCTGACATGTGTGGCAGCCTATGATTGGTCAATGTCAAGGTGGGACATGCGACCGTTTTAGTCTTTTTCCTCTATTGGTTCTTCTCTCCAGCAGGCAGAAGAGATTCTCAACCTGGCGAGGTCATGAGCTTTTGGGTTCTTTTATCAATACAATCCTCTTTGATTTGAGTTGGGAGTGGTCGTGTGCACTCATTTCACCGTGATACGCTCTTCTAAACTACTCTTGATGTTTGTCAGATGGATGTTAGCGCGTGGGCGATGACGGATGGATGATACCCGAGGACAAATAGCCTCATAGACGCTCGTGAACGAACGGCCTCGCAGAGGACTCGCGCGGAGCCTTGCAGAAGACGACGCAGAAGAGGACATGCGCGAATGTCGTGCAAGCGTGATGCAAACGAGGGCATGCGCGAAGTGTCTTATGCGGATGGAGGTACTCGCGCAGAGACTTTCATGCATGATGTCTTGCACGTATGTGTTCGCCCACAAATGAAGGTTTTGTGTTCAAAGCCTCGTGGTTGGCTTGGTTGTCAAGTCAAGTGATATATGGACAGATGGAGCTCGGGTGTCTCGCCATTTGCGCGATGAGTCGTTCGGGGGCATGAATTTTCATCCCAGATTGGCCAATATTTTATTGTCTCATGATTTAGCTCGAACTTGCTTACATGGCCAACGACCGAGTATTAAGCAAGCCACATGTCACTTTCTCGTTGGTCGATTTTTTTCCAGTTTTTTGGTGAATCAAGAGCATATCAAAAGAGAACAAATAATCTAAGCCTAGCTCTCTTGACTCAGTTTAAGCTAAACCGATGATATGTTGTCAGTACATTAAAATTCACTTTTAACTTCCCAAATAATTTTGTAAGAGCGAAGTGACCCGCTAGATTCGAATATTTTGATGAGACGTCATAATCTTATAGGTAACTTAGCATAAGTGGAAAATTTATTGACTTAAGATCTTTGCTCTCATATTAAACACCAAATATATATATATATATAGAGAGAGAGAGAGAAAGAGAGAGAGAGAGTAAAATGTATATCGGTTATAACATAACAAAACCAATGAGGTGATGACACCTCAATTAAAATCACTTATACCCACCTAAGTGAATTTGTGGGAGCGGAGCGACCCGTCCGGATCCATGATTTTAAATGAGGT
>JAYMTK010003731.1:0-11919 GCA_036897405.1 Pelargonium myrrhifolium | reverse complement strand
ATCTAAGCCACATAGCAAGTCAAGGTTATCCCAGGAAGATGATCATCGATCAAGGTCAAGGGATGCTGATTATGGGAAGAGGCGTCGGATTACCTCAGAATAACTTAATTTAGCCTCTCTATGTTGAAGACTATCTATTGTGAGGGAAAAGAAGAAGGGAAGAAAGTAAACAGTTTATGGGTTTGTCTTGCTTGTTGTTTTGAGTTATCTTTCAAGTGGTGTTCTGGGGTCCTTGATTATTCGAGCAGCTGTTTTCATTTATGCTTGAGATGTCTCAATCGCTTCCTTCTTCCAGGGCATGGTTTTGTTCTTGCATGACAGGAAGTAAGATCTTGAACTCTGGTCCTTTTGTTCTAGTTCTTTACTGTTTTTTATATTTAATTATTGAAATTGATATGAATCTCTTATCTTTTTTGTCCTTGTGTTGCTGTCTGTATAGTGTTGCTCTGTTTATTTGTTGTGATCCAAATCATACATATGGTTATCGTAATGATCTGTTCTATAAGTCTTTCTTCACCTCTTTATCTTTTGCAATTACTCCTTGGGAAAAGAGGGGAACTTTATGCCCTTCAGTATATGCTTTTTATTTGGTTTCCTAATAAAAAAATCAAATATACATGAGCTGTCATGACAACAATAATACCTTAATATGTCATGCTATTGCCTAGTACAGTTTTGTAAGAACATCCACAAAAATATAAGTATTGATTTCTATCTATATACTTCTCTTCATTTTATTTTAAAAGAAAAGATCATTCATTCATGTTACTAACTTCACCACCTATGATTTATTTTACCTAAAACAAGAAGTTGAGTAGGTCTGTTAGGTTTACAAGCAGTAGTGATAAAAAAAAAATCTTGTTTTGTGTACACCCTAATATTCATTTCATCTGATGAACCTTGCCAGTGGTTTTCTTTGATACTTGGGGTGGTTGTCTTGTTCATTAGTAATTTATTTTATGTTCATACCAGTTCAGTTTTAGTGCCAGATAAAATTATCAGAATGTAGAATCTAATCTTGTTGTAAGTGTGATATGTGGACGTACATTTTAAATGTTGTCAATATCATAGTTTTTAAATTCAGTGATTGTTGTATGATTAGTTACTCTTGAAGTCATGGTGTGTATGATGTTCACATGGAGAGTAGGTACTGATAGCTTTAAATGGGAGATATGCATGTGCAAATTCTTTTACCATAGGAAATCATAGCAACTTACTAATTAGAATGTAGTCATACAAGACAAGCAAGTAGAGTTTTTCTGTATTAATTATATGTTGACACAAGCTGTTACATTTTGTGTAAGTTTTCTGCAAGCAAGGTTTTCTAACAGCCATGTAAACTTACAATAAGTTTAAAACATGATTTACTGCCAATGATATGAGTGACATTCTGAGTGCAAATTTTATAGCTATTTTGGTTTAGATATTGCAAAGTCTTTAACTCGATTGGTGCTTCTGCATCCCATTGGGCTGATGAGATGCTGCGCCTTTTGATACTGTAGATTTGTTTTTTATTTTATTTTTTTTGTTCCAGGTATTTTTATAATAATATTCAGTTTGAGTGTTGCAAGTAAACAATGCGGTCTTCATTAAACCAGAAACTATATATGTTTATTGGTTGTGTACAAACTGTTGGATTGCTAATTGCTAATTGCTAATATTGATCTGGCATGTCTTTGTTTCAATGCTTCAAGGAAATGTGATTCGAGAAGTAGTAAAGCTGTTCCGTATGACTCTGGGTTTCTTTGGAGATGAGCGGACCTCAACCCCTTTTGGAGAGATAATGCAACAGAGATGTAGGAGTGGAAACTTTTCTCATAAGTTTTTTTAGCTTTCTCTTGCTTTTATGTTTTAAGTTTAATTCGACACTTGATCAAATCAAACCAATGTTGTTGTGATGATGATGTTATGGCTATGAACTTGCCAAGGTCTGATATGTGGTTAGATTATTACTGTTTTAATGTGATGTAATAGGATTTAGAGAGGATGTTGCGTTTGTGTCTTCTCTGATTGGCTGGTTGTTGTACCTTTCTTTTCTTTTTCCGTTCCCTTGTATACAACCATGTTAACCATGTTGCTTAGAGTTCAGAATGCTAACCATTCAATGTTTAACCCTTAGGATTTGTATGTATACTACATTTGTTTGTATATATTGGATTTTGGTGACAGAGACTTGTAAAAATGTGTAGCTACCATATTATACTACATTTGTTTGTATATATTGGATTTTGGCGGCGACTTGTAAACAAGCATAGTTAACATATTTTTCTGTTTCCTTTTTGGGTTCTCTTCTGTGGTTTTGGGTGTGGGGTGCAATGGGAATGGACTATGGAGCTATGAGCCGGTCCATTATTTCGTGTCCTTTTCCGAATTTGCAGATTCCAAGTTCAAAAATGAATGGGGCGATTCAACCTAGTTGTGATTAATGTTTCTGCAATTTCAGTCATTTGTGACTTATTTTTGAACAAATAAGCCAGAAGCAAACAAGTTAATGGAAAAAATCCCTTCAAGTGTTTAGTTGACTGAACATAAGTGGCTTTTTGAACACTACTATCTATTTCTACTGACTTTTAGTTCCAAGTTCCGACCACCTCCTTCATTTGTGTATTTAACTTATGGGGCAAGTTTCATGCATAACACATATGTTGTCTGAAAAATCCCCAACATCTCCACATTTTAATCAACCCGGTTAAGGTTTTCTTACCCAAACTAGTTCTCTTACCTCATATATATATATATATATGCTCCCGCCCAATTACTATCTAGATCATCCGAGGTACCTGAAGGGATCCATTACTTGAGAATTGACCGATTATAGGACTAGCGGTTAACCCGTGATTGAGAATCATTTCATGCCACTTGCGGAAAACACAATTCAATAAACCCATTACAAGTATCTAACTTAACACCAAAGGCACCATTCTAGGGACCCAAACTGAGAATCACACTAGAGGGAACTCTATCAATAATGATTAAATCGGGAGTTCAAAGAATGCAGATTACCTAACCATTGTGGGAGAACCACACAGGGAATACAATAAACCCAAAAGCCTCCGTTGGCATAAAATGAAAATGCAAAATCAGTTCTCTTGTACTGAAAGAATACGATCAAAGTCGGTTAAAATGAAGTTGAAAAGATTCCTACACATATGTTATTGTGTACATAACAAGTTACAATTCTGCATACATAAAATAGCTTCACAGCTCCACCAATGCTGGTTTCCAGTAAATAAACTGCTAATAATAAATTACAACCGGCTTTCACTCGGCAACAGGCTAAAAAGTTACACGGGGCAGAACTGGCATAAATATGTAATAATAATAATAATAATAAAAAGAGTCGGATAGCTATACTATTTTCATGCTAACATTGTTGTGCCTTGCTCATTAGGCAACCACCACCCCTTGATCACCATTCTGGGTTTTATCTTTCTCAGCATCACCATCTTCTTCATTGTCTCCCTCATCAGCTAGTTTGGTAAGTTCTTCCTGGATCATAACCTTTATGAAAGACTTTCTTGGTGTAAGATCCGTATCAAATCGTTTAGCTGAAAAATCGCCAACATTTTTCACAAGTCAATCAAGAAAAATGTTAAGACAGTTTATTTTTGTTGTTGATATTTCAATAGTATTCTAAATACACAAGGTTTTAACTTCAAAATAGTTAATAAAAAGTTATTCTGCAATTGCAGACTTTCTTTGAAACTTCACTAGATCATGCAAATTGAAGCTTGAACAAATACTTGATGAATATTACCATTCAATAACCTAAATTCGATGAATAAAATACTGTGTGAGGCATTAAAAGTGAAGAACACATACCAAGTTGCTTCAGAATGTCGGTGAATGTAGCCTACAAATCAAACAATGCATTCAAATTAAGAGGTAATAAAATAAATGAATACTATGTAGGAAGAAATATCTGTTCTTGTCCAACAATGAAATGAAATCTCTACAGGAAAGAATTATGTTCTGAGTAAGAAAATGGAAAAGAAAGACAAACTCATTGATTCCTAAAATTTCGTGAGGATAAAGAATGTTAGAAGATTTGTATTTACAAATGAAATAGTTAAAACAAAAGAAGAATATCCCCAAGCTACCCCAATGGCAGTTAGTTCAAGAATAATTTGGTTTACAAGCATCTAGAATTGGCTTGGAGAGTTAGCTCAAGAATTACGGATTTTTCTCTGGTTAACAAGCATTTGGAGTCAGCTCGAACAAAAGCCAATGCAATGCAAGTAAATTATCCAGGAATTTTTACAGGCAGTTGGAAATTCCACAATAGCCATTGGAATCTACAACCATTTAAAGTTACTACAGATGATGACCATCTTACCGTATTGAAATCAACCTCTTTAAGAATCTCACATATTGCATCTCTTAGCTTATCATCAACAGGCCTCAACTTCTCCTCTTTGGTCTTGTCCTTACCCTTAGCAACCTTTTTATCTTTGACAAAATATTAAAATAGTCAAGTGTGATGAACAAAAATAAAGTAAAGCAAACTATTGACAGACTCAGATAGTAGACTGGAATTTAAAATATATGATGATTCAAGAGCACCATTCAAAATTTTATTTACAACCTGAATAGCTCACTTAAATAAATAAAGGTAATGGCAGTATATTTACCAGTTTTCTCCTTAGAAGCAGATTTGGTTGGGGCTGGGGACTTCTCCTTTGATAAATTTTCAGTTTTCTTCTTTCTTGAGAATACCTTCGGAATCACTTTACTGTCATCACCAGTCTTGGAGCGTTTTGACACTGGCTTTTTTGGTGATTTCTTTGGGGGTGGACTAGATTTATTTGCAACTTGGGTTTTCTTACCTCTAGGTTTTGCGGCAGATTCCTTATTTTTGGTTGACTTTATTGAACTTCGTTTTCTTTTTCGTTTCACAACTTCCTCCTCTGATTCTTCTTCTTCTTCAGATTCACTCTTTTCCTCACTTTCAGAAGGCTCAGGCATTTCATCCTCTAATTTCTCTGCAACTCCATTTTCCTCTTCTTCACATTCTTCCTTCTCTTCTTCTTCCGAGTCATCTTCAGAGTCAGATGTACTCTTTTTCTCCTCCAACTTCGAAACATCCTCATTCTTTCTCTGCTTCTGCAAAATACCTTACTTTTAGAAGTAAACAATGCAATATATGCATGAAGCCGTTGGGCAGAAAACCTAATAGTTAAGGTAATGGAAACCCCCACATATATGTTATTAGACTTTGATTGGATAAAATTACGGCGTTATGTACTACACAAGGAAATAATAAGCTTGAACTTCGCTCCTAGCAGGTAACAATAAATCTACAAAGAAGCTATCGTCCTCCTCCCCTGCTACAATAATACTCTCTGTCCCAAAATCAATGTCTACTTTCTTTTTTTAGGAAGTTATGCATGAATCAATATTATCCCTAAGATAAGTTAATTAGAAGCACTTGAATTTGTTACACTAACTGCACGTAATGGTATATATCACAATAAAAAATATCCTTAAATTTTGTAAGAAAATAGAAAGTGGCCACTCATTTGGGACATAGGGAGTAAATAATAAATAAATAAATATATAAGAACATGAACATCACTAACTTCAAAAATTTTATTTCACCAACAATTTCCACTGCCCCAATCAATAATCATATTGATTTAAGCTAAGTACCTTTGCAGAACGTTTTGGAGGCGAGTCATCAGATGTCGAACTTTGTTTCCTTCTACGCCTTTGGCCCCTGGTTGACTGATAATCAGAGTATTAAAAAAAAAAAAATTAGAAATCATAAACAAGTTGAGGCAAAAAGACAACCATCATACAAACCTTGTCTTTTTCTGAGAGTAGAACAGATGTTGTAGCATGAGGAGCCACCAAAAAATCTATCAGCTTAGAGACAATGTCTTCCTGCATACATTTTAGAATCATTGAAGTAATGTTACTTAACATGCTCACGTTGCAAAACCAAAACAATTGCACAAATATATCCTTCTCATAATGGTGGCTTTCTACCTCAGAAAGAAATTGAAATTAACCATTCTTTACACCATTCAATATAGCAAAAAGGGATAAATTGCATGGTTTGACATATTTTATAACTTTGCAGGATTAACTAGAACATAGGTCAATGGTGTTTGGTTAAATCGGGAAAAAGAAAGTTGTTTGGTAACAAAAACTACTTCTGTAAGTAAGATGGAATGTTATATGCAAGGGAAAAGGTGACGATAACAATAGGCCTCCTCTCATCCCCATGCCTCCCAACAAACTTTGACGTGGTCAAAGTTCAACCCCCAGAAAGTTGTACAACAAAGGAGTATAAGCAATTGAACAAGCTGCCACTGGATTATTGGTGTTTCACATTCCACAAATAACAAATAAAGTATAGCTTTTGGTTTATTTTGCAAGTGTTTAGGAGAAGCAAGAAAAACTGGGAAGATACCAGGAATTACTTAAAAGATGAAACAAAATCCATTTATATGACAAGTCAACCATGGAAAAGCTTGCCTTGTTAGAATTGGCATAGCATCAAAACCTATGATTTATTAGATCCAAAACAGTGGTTTGGTTGTAACACAACTTTGCAAGCTAATCCCTTTATATTTTTCATTCAATGAATCAAAATATGCAAATTAAAGTCTCTTTTAAGAACCAAAAATGATTAAAATATCAGTTTCCACTTTCAAGAACATGTTCTTTTAATAAGAAAAAAATGCTTGTACTTGAATTCCAACTTTTTTCTTGATGAATATATTAACGCATCAAAGAAACCTTGAGGAAGAAATGGCCAAGAGAAATGACACAATACATCAGACCATTTCAGGGGAAAAGAAAAGGTGTGTCTATTGTTGTCCTAATCCTAAATGGAGTTTTTCTGGAACAAAATGATGAACATTCTACAAAAATGCCAGCTAATAATTCTTGGCTGTTAACTTTGCATCACAATTAGGTATTGAATAATCAGAGATGTTACTACAGGCCAAGTGTTGCAACTTCCCAAGGTAGAAAACACCATGCCACTTAACTATACAAACATACCTAAAATGGTACAGTAGTAATCAACGAACCTTCCTTGTAGTAGCTTTTGCAATGGGTATGTCAAGCACATCACAGATTTCCACCAGCTTCTCCTTATTACACTTGTCAAACTTTTCTTTAACTTTGAGTTTTTGCTTTTCCTGAAAGAATGACAAATTTCGAGTCTTAACTCACAAACCCAGAGATCATATACATTATACTACTACCGCTCGCATCACGTGAAAAAAATAAAAAGCAATTCAGGACAAGAACAAGAATATGCGTTCACATAACTTTTTTGTACCTCATTTTCACGCCAAACAAAACCCGAAAACCGAGAAATGTTACTCTTAATCTGAAATGCCTGCAAAAGCCAAGATATGGGGTCACAGAATAGCAAGATTTGCAAACTTAATGGAGCACCTGACAAGTATCTCAACAGTACGATCCCAGGAGCATTTATAGGCACACATCCCGACTCCCAGCTAAAGGGAATGGAAAATAAAATAGAAAAAACAATACAGATCCCGACTCCCAACTAGATAGCTGGATAAGGAACCTTGAATGCATAGCAGAACAAATCTTCAAGTAAACGGCACAAAACTGAAGGACGACAGAATCCCTTACTCCCAACTAGAAAGTCAGAAGGAGCTAACAAGTGTAGAAGACTTTCAATTACCTTCCCTCGCCTTCCGAAGAGGATTGTGTGAAGCAGTTTGAAGGTGTCATCGGTCTTCCTTCTTGATAACTTGAATGCAACTGAAAGGACATAATATTTAAATGTTAAAATAATGCCCACAATCATGGGTAAAACATAGATATTTACAATTCACATCTCCACCAAAATTGCGGATATGAATCTTTTACCACCACATGAGATAATAAACCAACTTATCCAGTCAACTTCTTCCACTGACAAATAATTGCCCATCCATGGATCAAAGCAGCTAGCACATACAATCCTAAATCTCTAAGAGACCTTCAAAAAAGGTTAGGTTGGGAAATTTAACACGGGAAATTTGTTACAAATCTAAATGGATCATTGAAAGAAAAATTATATCAGCTTTGATTGTTTAATTGTAATACTTGTCTATGCACTATATCAGAAAAAGATCCACCAAACGTGTTGACATGGCAATAGATACATGTAGCTTTTACAGTTACAATTCTACCAACACATGTCAACTTACATGATTTTCAAGCAGCAAATATAAACTTTTCACTTTAAACAGAAACATACTTACACTGTATCTATTGCCACGGCATTATACCAAGTGACTGATGCTAGAAAACTTACCATAAAATGAAAATGTATTACATTGTTTAAAAAACCCAACCTTGCTAATTGAGAACTCTATACAGTACATATGCTACAGCTAAAAAGGTTTCAACAAAATAACAAACAATCTGCATGTCACACGTATTACTGTAAAAGCAATTATAAGATGTGCAGAGCATTGATGAATGACCAACACAGCTACATGAAAATAATCCATTATTAACATCCTAAGCAAATGAAAACTGGACAAGACAACCAGTTTGAATAAGACCAATGTACATAAATGATGAACTGTGCTTATGTCCTGTGCTTTTAAGAAGTTCCACCTTCAAGCGCGCAAACAAATTGGGGCCTTGAATAAGTTATCAAAGTTCAATCACTGTGCATGTACATACCAATTGAAAGGCTTTTGAATATTCTGCTTTTGATTCAATGGATTAGAACTCAGACTACAGCAAATCATTAAGGATACATCTGTTTTAGGAAAAATATTATTCATCCAGAAACATCTTCAGATAAAGTATTCTCCACTGTTTGTCTCACCCCTTCCTTTTCTATTTTTCTCTTTGAAATTCTGCATAATACAACTCAAAACCTTTGAAATTCTGCATAATACAACCAAATGGACAGATAAAGTATTCTCCACTATTTGTCTCACCCCTTTCTTGTTCAGTCACATTTACACCTACACATGTGTCTATGCAGGACTTGAGTACGGGACAAATGATTGGCGAAGGACATGAATCACAGGGTCACTATTATATTGGTGGATGTCGATCTCTAGTTGCTGCCATCACCGATTCTCCAGACTATTTGCATCATCTTCTTGGTCATCCGTCACTCTCCAAATTACGGAAGCTAGCTCCTGGTTTGTCATCCTTGTCTTCTTTTAATTGTGAATCATGTCAGCGTGGCAAACACACTCGTAGTTCTTTTCCTCGTAGAGTTAATAATAGAGTGGAGTCTCCATTTTCTCTTGTTCACACCGATATTTGGGGACCAAGTCGGGTTAGTTCTATAATGGGGTTTCATTATTTTGTAACTTTCATTGATGATTTCTCTCGATGTACTTGGGTTTTTCTAATGAAGCAACGTTCTGAATTATTTACCATCTTTCAAAATTTTTGTGCTGAAATTAAAACCCAGTTTGGTACACCTATTCGTACTCTGCGTAGTGATAATGCTCTTGAATATTTTTCTGGTCCATTTACTGAGTTCATGGCTAGTCATGGCATGTTACATCATTCTTCGTGTCCTAGAACCCCACAACAAAATGGGGTGGCTGAACGAAAAAACCGCCACTTAATTGAGACAGCACGAACTTTGATGATACATGCTAATCTCCCCTTAAAGTTTTGGGCTGATTCCGTTCTGACTGCGTGCTATCTCACTAATAGAATGCCATCATCTGTTTTACAAAATCAAATTCCCCATTCTATTTTGTTTCCCAATCAGTCACTACACCCTCTTCCTCTTCGCCCATTTGGTTGCGTGTGTTTTGTGCATTGTTCTAATCCAGGTCAAGACAAGCTGGCACCTAAGGCTCTTAAGTGTCTTTTCTTGGGTTACTCTCGGCTTCAAAAAGGGTATAAATGTTTTTCTCCCGAATTGAACCGTTATTTCTTGTCCGCTGATGTTACATTCTTCGAACATCAATTCTTCTTCACTGTCACACCACAAGAATCATCCACAATCACACAAGTCTTACCTGTCCCAGTTATTCCCCAACCACAGGCACCTCCACCTCTCCTCACTTACCAACGTCGGCCACGACTTCCTCCTCTTGAAAGCACTTCACAGGTTGACATTCCACCAATTGTGACTCCTTGTGATGATCCTTCTCCATCATCTACCTCTCCTACTCAAGTTCTGCATGAAGACAACGCTCCCATTGCCCAGCGAAAAGGTACACGATCCACTCTTAATCCATATCCCATTTATCGATATGTTCAATATGATCGTTTATCCCCTACCTACTCTGCTTTTGTTTCGAGTCTTTCCTCTATTCCTATTCCTAAGACTGCAGGAGAAGCATTATCTCATGCCGGATGGCGTCAGGCCATGATTGATGAGATGACAGCTTTGCACTCTAATGGTACTTGGGAGTTGGTTTCTTTGCCTCCTGGAAAGACTACAGTTGGGTGTCGTTGGATTTTCACCCCAAAAGTTGGTCCTGATGGTAAAATTGATCGTCTGAAGGCTCGTCTTGTTGCCAAAGGGTACACACAAATTTTTGGCCTAGATTACAGCGACACGTTTTCTCCTGTTGCAAAGATGGCTAGTGTACGCCTTCTCTTATCCATGGCAGCGATTGGCAATTGGTCTCTTCATCAACTTGACATCAAGAATGCCTTCCTCCACGGTACTTTACAAGAAGAAGTCTATATGGAGCAACCGCCTGGCTTTGTTGCTCAGGGGGAGTCAGGATTAGTATGCAAACTTCATAAGTCTCTGTACGGCCTTAAACAATCTCCCAGAGCTTGGTTTGGTAGATTTAGCATTGTTGTTCAAGCTTTTGGCATGAAACGAAGTGATGCAGACCATTCGGTTTTCTATCGCCACTCGTCATCTCAACAATGTATCTTCTTAGTAGTTTATGTCGATGACATAGTTATTACTGGGAATGATAATGAAGGAATCCAACAGCTGAAGGAACATTTATTTAAACATTTCCAAACGAAAGACTTGGGAAAACTGAGGTACTTCTTGGGAATTGAGGTAGCACAATCACAGGGTGCAATCTCAATATCGCAACGAAAGTATGCATTGGACATCCTTGAAGAAACAGGCTTGTTAGATGCCAAACCTGTTGACACTCCCATGGACCCAAATGTGAAGCTTCTTCCAGGACAGGGGGAGCCTCTAGCAGATCAGGGCAAGTACCGAAGACTAGTAGGCAGACTCAACTACCTCACAGTAACTCGACCAGATATCTCATTTGCTGTAAGTGTAGTGAGTCAGTTTTTGAACTCCCCATGCGACACCCATTGGGAAGCTGCACTCCGTATACTTAAGTACATCAAAGGAGCTCCTGGAAAAGGCCTGCTTTATGAGAATAAAGGGAATACAGAGATAAGTTGTTACTCAGATGCAGATTGGGCAGGCAGTCCATCAGATCGAAGATCAACTTCAGGATATTGTGTTTTATTTGGAGGTAACTTAGTCTCTTGGAAAAGCAAGAAACAGAATGTAGTGGCAAGATCAAGTGCGGAAGCAGAATATCGAGCTATGGCCAACGCAACATGCGAGCTCATATGGTTCAAACAATTTCTAGAAGAATTAAAATTCTGTAAAATGTCTCCAATGAAGCTCATTTGTGACAATCAGGCTGCCCTGCACATTGCCTCTAACCCAGTTTTTCATGAGAGGACTAAGCACATCGAAATAGATTGTCATTTTGTAAGGAAAAAATTGGTTGAATGAGTCATTGTTACTGAGTTTGTTAACTCCAACAATCAATTGGCAGATGTCTTTACAAAGTCACTAAGAGGTCCTCGAATTGAGTACATATGTAACAAGTTAGGTGCATATGATATGTATGCTCCAACTTGAGGGGGAGTGTTAGAGTAATTGATATCAATCCCTGTAAGTTAGGGATTGAGAGCTGTAAATTAGTCCCTGTAAATTAGGGATTAGGAGCTGTAGTTTAG
>JAYMTK010003730.1:0-11920 GCA_036897405.1 Pelargonium myrrhifolium | reverse complement strand
TGATTTTAAATGAGGTGTCACCATCTTATTAGTGCAACTGATATAACTTTATATCAGTCAACTGATACACATTAAACCCATAAAACTAATGATTATCATAAACTTAGTCGACAATCCATTGGAACAAAAAAAATATATTTTCAGTTACTTGTCCTTTTTGTTTTTCCCCTTTTTATGCAAATACGTAAATATTCATCTTGGATACCTATTGTGCCGTACCGTGTCGGATGTGTACGGGACAAGGGTAAGCTGACCTTCTTAACATGTCCGGTGCATCAGAGATGCGCATAGGTGATAAAGTAAAATATTTTCATTTACAATTAATAATTTGATTCATAACCTTATATCATTGTGACAATGTTCTTGTGGCATATGAAAGTAGGCAGCTCATTTTAACTCTTTCTTGTTCTTTCATTATAGAAGGGGTCCGCTTCAAAGTTTAGTTGGCCTTTCATTCAGTTTTAAGTAAATGCTATGTGCCTATGTGTTAATATAGTGGTAATATTACATTATTGATATTCTAGCGATAATTATGGTCATACTTTTCTTCCCATGTCATGGCTTTAAAGCCTCTCTTCTTTTCCAATGGTTACTCCTACCATATCCTTCATTCTATCTAAATACATAATTCTAGTTCTTTACTACACTTCCCGAGTTAGAATGTCATATGTCAAGAATTTTTCTTTTCTATCGCTCATCTACATATGCAGCTGAATGCTGTATTCGCTGATAATCCTTGTACTCATGGTTTCTGTCTTGGTCTGCCATTAAATTGACGGTTTTGTTTCCTGTTTCATTTTAGGAATGGCCAGAAGAAGACTATCCACCCTATGCGAATGGTCCTGGTTACATCGTCTCATCTGATATAGCACAGTTCATTGTTTCTGACTTTGAGAAACACAAGTTGAGAGTAAGTAAACATTCTAACTTCAAAACGTATTTAGTCCATGTAAGGACAATTGATGATTCATAATCTGGTGTTAAAACAACGCAGTTGTTCAAGATGGAAGATGTGAGCATGGGGATGTGGGTGGAACGGTTTAACAGTTCAAAACCGGTGGAGTATCTTCATAGCTTCAAGTTCTGCCAGTTCGGGTGCATCGAAGATTACTACACAGCACATTACCAATCGCCCAGACAGATGTTGTGCATGTGGGACAAATTACAACTTCTAGGAAAACCTCAATGCTGCAATATGAGATGACATTGATGTTAATATCATAACCTAGATGAGATGAGATGAAAAAGAAAGACCTAATACAGAAAAGTTTTTGCAGTCCATAGTATATGTTTTTGTACATACAAGGAATGAGGTTCAGTTATATCATAATATATGGAGTCTTCTTGCTCCTAATTCATTCATCATTTCAACTCATGTCATATTATGCTAATTACACAGGTATCCACGTCAGATTATTGTAAAAACCAGAATGAAAACAGTGATGATAATATTATCAACTGCTTATATGAGTGAGTGAACTGGTTTTCACTGGACGAAGAAGGGGGGCTCGGAATTAAAACAGCTGCAACTGTTTCCTTCGAGCAAGTGTAGCTGCATCGGCTTGGACGAACCACCCTGTACACGCCACTACTCGTTAAGATGAGTATATCTTTCCTGTTGTCCTCTCCAAATGAGTATATATACCCCAAATCCAAGGAAGGTGATCCATGTATGAAGTTGCACTGGATAGGAGAATCAGGACAACATCGGAAAGGAATATTAATAGAAGTAAAATTGCCACTATTAATTGGGATTTCAGTAGCTGTCCAAATGTCACTGCCATACAGATCTGCATACAGGTAACTGTGTGAATTGAGAGTTAGCTTCATTGGTTAGAGCTCTATTCAAGTAAACATTAGAGAAGGCTGTGTTGGACACATTCACCTTCCATACATGCACGGATCAGTTGCAGAGCGATAGAAATAGCCGCCTATTATTGCTGCTGGTCCGTCGTTGTTCACATCCGAGTGTTTGTATCCCAGAATTGGAAAGCTCGAGTTTATGGAGTTTGCAGAAGCATTTCTCTCAAGAAACTGCTCGGGTTTGAGGATATTTGTACCTTCATAAACACTCCACCCATAGTTCCCTCCTTTGGTGATTATATCCACCTCTTCATATTGATCCTGATACATATGAGAACCTGTTTTGTTAGTTATTCTGTAGTCAAAGAGAGGTCTAATACTAGTAGATATTCAACTTCAGAATGTAAAATGCTACATGTAAGTAGAAGTAAAATGTTCTGTAAACCTGTCCAACATCTGCACAAATGAAGTACATAGGCCTTTGAGAGTCGAAGCTACATCGCCATGGATTTCTTAAGCCGAGAGCCCAAATTTCAGGTAGAAGTTCCTTGTCTTCAGAATAAGGGTTGTTTCGAGGAACTGAATAGCTTCCCCATCGATTCGATTCTCCTATTTCTGTCGTACCTGATAGATGACAATGATAAGAAATATTGAGGGCTTAACAAGATACAAATATAGGGGTAGCTCTCCCTTTTTAATCCCAAACCTCACCCCACTCGACTCTGGAGTTGAACCCACAACCTCCCACAAAGAGACGTGAGTTTTGTCCACTGAGTCATCTCCTAAGGGACTACAAAGGTCAGTTCTTGATGATACGTACTCGGTATGTTATCTACATCAAGCCTTAAAATCTTTCCAAGCAAGGCTTTCTTGTTCTGAGCAAATTGATAGGGATCATCTTTCTTCACACCATATCCTGTTCCTATCATAATGTATAAGTACCCATCTGCAGGTCCAAACAGTATCTGGCCTCCTTGACTGAATGCAAATGGAAGTCCCATTGTCAATATTCTTCTTACTTCTGAAGGGTTGGCAAGTTTTGCCTGGAAAGATTGATCAAGTTATGTTAAGAACAACTGATGGGACAATCTTTGAAGGGTATAGAATTCTACCATAGAAGGTTCAGATGCAGTCCCGTTGGCAGTGTACTCTGCAACAACTTTATGATACCGACATGGCTGAGCCGCTGTAGAGGAAGATAGATTCATAGGATCACAGCTCGATTCTGAGTTGCAAGAACACCTCCCAGAACATCCTGGTGTCCTAAGTTTATCACAGCTGAATGAGGCAAAGAAACGACCATTGCGCGCAAAATTTGGATGGAAAGCAATACCCATCATCCCAAAGCTATTGCCATCACAATGAACTTGGTCTGTCAAGTCGATGAAAGGACTCGACTCGTCAAGATCCAAAGTTTCCCCTGAATCTTGTTCAGGAACTGTGGCCACCCAGATTTTCCCCTCTTGATTAGAGAAGAAAGCGCGGTTCGACCCATCAGGATGGGGAACCATATTGAGGTAGGAACCAATGCCAACTTTTTCAAGGCACAAGCCATTTGGAGGAAGCTGTGAGTCCAGCTTTTGGTCAAGTGAAACTGGTTGCCCATCAAAACATATGGATCCATCATCAGAAGATCCACCTAGTGCATTGCAGAAAATGGTCTCTGACTTCCAAATTTCAGCTAGTTTTGTTATTGTAGGAGTGAAATCATCAGATTCTTGAGCAAATGGGGAGTCAGATATGGATACATTTTGGCATGCATGCCACACAGATGAGCAAAAACTACTCTCAACCTTTTTTGACAGAGATGAGTTGCAAAGATCAGGAACTTGTCGCCCCGATTGAACCTTAAATAGCTCTGCTGAGAACTGATCACATGTCTGGAGATGAAGAAAAATGTTGAACTTAGGTAACAAACAACTGAAGTGAAAAGAAATATAGTAAAATCAAATGAGGGAGCAAGATCTCACTGCACATAGGATTGACTTCACTAGAGAAGCACAGCCAGAATCAGATATATTCATTGCTCGAAATCGATTCTTCAGCTGCAAATCTTTGCTTGAGTCACAACAGGCACTCCCATCGTAAGGACAAAAGGTCAGTGGAGTCTTTGAAATGAGAGGCTCTCCTGCTCAAGAGAGTTCAGTCAAATAATGGCACTAGCAGAAAAGGAACTGAAAATAGACAAGGCTGTGCATGAAAGATAAAGACTTACTTAAATCAGTGCACAAAGGAAGTGAAGAAGAAGGATTCATGAGCATCAAGAAGTGGAGAAACAAAGGAATGAAGGCAAGAAAATGGACCATCTTCAGAACAAAATGAGAGGACAACAAAGAAATAATCCAGTCCTCTTGTAGTGCCTCCTCAAAGAGATTGAAATGTTCTAAACAAACAATTTTAAAAACATCATTAATGGGGGTTCCTTTGGGAAAAAGTTCATTAGATTATTAGCCACTAATCATAGAACCTTTTTCCTTTTGGTACTCTGATTATATTATTCAACATCCACATGTCATTAGCTTATGCTCAAGTTTAAGTAACAATTTATAAAATAAAAAAAGTTTTAAGGAACAAGCATGAGAAGTTGGGCTGAAATCAACTATATGGTTATCTGATTGGTTGCATATAATAAAAGAAAAAAAGTGTTGGAGAGAATATATACTATGCCCACATTGCTCGGTCTTCTTCTTCTTCTCTCATTTTTATATTGTTTTTATTTTATTTAGGATTAAATAATTCTGTCCTCCCCGAATTGACAAGTTTTTCAGTTTTAGCCCATAATTAGAGTTTTGTCTTATTTGAGCCATTGTAAATAACTTTTTTATTATTTAAACCCACTCAACCGGTTGTACCCGATTTTCAGATGTCATGTCAACATTTTTTGAATCTTCATCATGTCACATCAAATACATAGTACAAATATGCGTGCAACATCATACAAAACACCGAGTTTTGTTATTTTTTATGTCATAGACAACCAAAACAATATTGTGTTGGATGTCGTTTTTGGTTGTGAATGATGAAAAAATGAAATTGTTTGATGATGTGGTGATGATACCCAAAAAATCGTAAGTCTAACCGACAAATTATAACATGACACATGGCGCCCAAACGTCGTGTCAACAAGTTTCTCGACAATGAGACCCGCTACAAGGTCACAAGACCAAGACGCTTGACCGGCTACAAACTTGCTATCTATGTCGCCGATGACGCTCCACGTCGCCTGCTAGCATCCAAAGTCATTGCGCTCACCCAAAACCGTTGACTACCCTCAACGTCGCCCGACGACATCTAAATCCAATGCGCACCCCAACGCTGACGGTCGCGTCCGAAGCCACCAGCGACCCTCAACATTGTTCAGCGGTGCCCAAAGCTATTGTGCGCGCCCAATGCCTATAGTCACCCTGAAGTTGCTAGCAACGTTCAACATTTCTCGCCGGCGCCCAAAGCCACTGTGCGCGCCCAACACCGAAGGTCATGCCCGATGCCTCTGGCGACCCTCAATGTCACCCAGCGGCATCCAAATCCATTGCGCGCGCCCGACGCCGACAATCGCGCATGAGGTCACCGACGATGCTCAACGTCCCTCAGTGGCGCATAAAGACATTCAAGCCTAGACTAAGACATTGCAAGAACTTCAATTTTCTACAAAATTCAAGCTAAGTCCTCATGAATGATTATCTCATCACACCAAACTCGACTGCGCGTCATGCCCACCGAACGAGCACCACGTCCAAAGGTGCGCCCACGTCTATCGACTACACGCCATGTTCAAAGGCGTGCTCTATGTCTATCGACCACACACCGCCTACCAGTGCATGCCCAAGACAAGTTATCTTGAAGGCTCTTCACTTTACTGAACAAGCATAACGGTCTCTGATAAGCCTTGAACCTTTAGGATGTTATCCCGTGCAGTAGAGGCTTCTAGGATTTTCTTCGTATGCTCCTAAGCATAAGGGTTGTATGGAAGCACATCGACTTGTTTGGCGTCCGCACACGACGCGCCCAAAAAGCAAGGGCCTAGTTCATAAGACTCGAAACCCCAGGATGCTATCCTGCGCGGTAGAGACTTCTAAGGCATCGACGTACACCTCGGCGCACAAGGGATGTACGGGAACTATTGGTATCGCTTGGCACTTGCACGCAAAACACCTAGAAGATAAAACTCCAAGCCACCAAGGTGAGCCTTACCTCAATATCGGCCAATCATGTGATGACACGTGACATATATTTGGGGTTAGTATATATACCCCCTCATAGTAAGAGGAGGGGATCTTCATTCTCTCAAATTTCATTTATCTCTCTAGGTTTATCTTCTAAAACGCTTTTAGGAGTTTCGTGTATTTCGGTCGAGATCTTATTCTCACGCCTGAGGCGGCGTCCCGTAAACGTCCCGGGTATCTCGTTCTTTGGTGTGTTTACATTGGCAGGTCACATGTTCGACGACATACATCAACGACGAACCTTGACATTGGAAGTAGATTTAGCTAGAGACATTGGACAAAAGAATTGAGACTTAGAGAATTTCACACTAGGAAAATTTCAATAGCACGTGAACAAGACGATAAAAACTATCCTAGTGCGTTTTCTTTGACCAATCAAACAAGAGCATCGCGTGACATGCTGACGTGGACTCTATATCTAACGTGACATGAGGAGTGTCAAAAAATGAGGACATGACACATGAAAACTGGCTCCAACCGATTGAGCTGGTTTAATCAATAATAAAAATGTTTTACAAAGGCTCAAATAAGACAAAACCTTAGGGGCTAAAGCCAAAAAAACTTGTTAGTCCAGTGGATGCAAAACCATTTAACCCTTTTGTTTATTATAGACAAACAATTTATTTTTTTTAAATAAAATTATATTTGAAAATATAATTAATAATAAAAAACATTCGGATCGAACCCATTCAGTATAGGTCTTGGTGGGTCAGGTCGGATCAGTACGAGTCACTAGGTCGGGCCAATTTTTACACAACTCTAGTAGAAAGTAATGTGCAATTTATATTGACGTGAGTTTGGACACTAAACATTAATGAATGTTGATTGTCTTTTAATATTGTTGAACAAAAAATGTTTTCTTTCTAATATCTAATGTTAACTTTATTTTATACAGACACATAAGATTGTGTAAAATTCGGTCTTGTGCGATTATATGTTTTTTCAAATGTGGTTATTATAATATTTATTTTTAATTATTTTTGGTACAATATATTTTACATTTACTAATTAAATTCACTCATGCATTTTTCTTCAGATTTAATTTATCTCATTTTGAAAAAAGAATTTTTATTTGAATTTGGTGTACGTTCGCCTTATCTGATTCAGTGCAGAACCAAATATGTTCGTTGGTCAAATTTGGTAAAAAACGGTCAACACTGATCAACAATTAGTCAAAACTCACGTCAGTAAAATTGACATGTCAACTAAAATCTCACGTAAACATATATTAACAAAAAGAATCAACACTGTTAGTGTTGAATACCTATTTGTACAAATTAATAGTTCGTGTATCTATTTATCCAAACTTTAAGAGACTTATGATATATTCAAAAAGTTTTTGCAAGAAATCCATCTATTTGTTAATTGTGACATCTCACAATACTAATAGTACACATGCCCTCACAGTACCTCTTCTCCTCCTTTAGGTTTTCGTTTCTCTGCTAAGAACTGGTGAGAGTAGTAGAGAGTGAAAACCTTGTTTGAGTAGACGACGACAATGCCTCCATTACAGCTCCTCCGCCGCCTCCTCCACCACCACCGCCACCTCTTTTCTCAGCCTCACCGTCTCCTCCACCACCAACCCCTTCTCCGCCGCCCTCTTGCCCCTCTCTCTCCCCATTTCCCCCCTACCTCTACCACTACCCTCTCCAAATTCCTCTCTCTACCATCCACATCCTTCTCCACCGCAACCGCCGTTGCCTCCGAAGAACCAGTCAATATCGCCCAGTCTCTCTCCACAGAGATCCTCAAAGAACCAGCTTCCGATTCCCTCCCCATCGCCGACCGCCTCCATCTCAACTTCTCTCACATCTCCCTCACGCCGTCTCTGGTCCGCTCTACACTCAGTCTCTCCCTCGAAGCCGGCCGTGAAATCTTAGGGTTCCACCAATGGCTCTCCTCCAACCCCAACTTCACCTTCTCCGACGAGACGACGTCGTATTTCATCGAATTCTTCGGCCGCCGCAGGGATTTCAAGTCCATCGACGGTTTGCTCAAATCCAGCGTCGGTGTTGCGGGGCAGAAATGCATGGAAATGGCAATCTACTGGTTTGTGCGGACGGATCGGCCTGCTCTGGCCCTGGCTTTTTTCGAGAAGATGGAGAGTGATTATGGGTTTAAGAGGAACAAGGAATCGCTGAGGCTGGTTGTGGAGATGCTCTGCGACCATGGGTACGGGGGCCGGGCGGAGAAGATGGTGAAGAGCTTGGCTCACGAGTTCTTCCCTGATGAGACCATGTGTGATTTGCTGATCAAGGGGTGGTGTGTGCGCGAGAGGCTCGACGAGGCCCAACGATTAGCTGGGGAGATGCATCGGGGAGGCTTCGAGATTGGGGTTGTGTCTTATAACGCTATGCTTGATTGTGTGTGTACGCTTTGCAGGAAGAAGGACCCATTTCGGATTGTTTCTGAGGCCAAGAAGGTGTTGGATGAAATGGATTCCCGAGGGGTTCCGAGAAATTCGGAAACTTTCAATGTGTTGATTACTAATTTGTGTAAGATTAGGCTAACTGAGGATGCAATGAAGTGGTTCTCTAGAATGGGGGAGTGGGGATGCCAGCCCGATTCCCAAACATATCTTGTGTTGATAAGGAGTTTATATCAAGCTGCAAGGTTGGTTGAAGGCGATGAAATGATTGATAAAATGATGTCTGCTGGCTTTGGGGATGCTTTGAATATGAAGGCTTATTTCGGGTTTTTGAAGATTTTGTGTGGTATTCAGAGGATTGATCATGCAATGAGTCTCTTTGAGAAGATTAAGGAAGCCAACCTCGAACCTGGGATCGAAACTTACTATTTGCTGATGAAAAAGTTGTGTAGTCATGGCCGGGTGGACGAGGCAAATGCACTCTTCAGTGAAGCTAAAGAGAAAGGGCTGCCTATAGAGCCTAAGAAATATAAGTTAGACCCTAGATTTGCTAAGAAGCTAGCGGTGAAGAAAAAGAAGAAGAGGGAAACATTCCGAGATCAGATGGAAAAGAAGAGGAAGCGACTTAGAGAAATTCGCCTTAGCTTTGTAAAGAAGCCCAAGAAGATGGTGAATCGTAGACCATACTGATCACCTTGAGTTTTCACAGTTCATTCCCCGCGGGTATGTCAAAACTGATTAGTCTTTTTGGACGCTGATAGTTTGTTCTTTTATATCTGATGCAATTTAATTGCTTTTGGAACATTACAAAGAATATTAGTTTCTCTTATGAACCGGTAAAATGTGCTTGCTCGGTTTTCCCATATTGTTTTGTGGCATACTATCTATAATCCACTGGAGAACATATGCATTGTCTCCTACTACATTGAACCTAATTTTCAGTACCTTGGTTAGTTGGTATTATGGATTGAAACCTTAATACAGTAGCTACTTTATTCAACTTCATAATTTGGGTTATATCTGAAATCTCAATGTTCTATAGGAGTAGATTTTCCAATATTGTGAAACGTTCATCTACTTTAGTATGTTAAATGTTAAACTAATGTACGAATATGTTGGAGATAGGTGATAACTGATTTTGATAGTTGTCCATAGCATTTGTAACTAGCTTTTAGCATTCCTGCCAATTATTGTTTCACATGAAGTTAGTAGCCTACAAACCTGTAGTTACGAGTGTCGTAGCTCTGTCTGCATCCCAATCTTTACTCCCAAGTATATTAAATTGTCAGTTGTCGACTAATTTCTTCATTTAGATGTTTTAGATTGATTAGTTAATGCTTGATAGCATTTGTTTCAAGTATCATCAAATTCCATAGGAAATTCCAGAGTAATGGTTAGGTCCAATTTGAGAGCATACTAGTTAAAGGTATATGTGTTGTTTATGTTGTTCACAGGCTCAGAGTTGATAAATTAAGTTTGGTAAGTGCAATACCAGTAGATATGAAGTTATTGTATAACAACGTTTATGCAAAAATTTTGTAAGGCGAGATCCATTAGAATGTAAGACTAGCGAGCTGATGCTACTTCATTTGATCTGCCACACTACGTCTTTGTAACCAAGACCTTGCTTTCACCTTTAGAAGGCTTAAAATGGCTTAAAATGCTAAACTCTCAAGCCTAACCCTTTTTCTGCCAAATGTTATCGGGAACTTCACTAGCCATAAAAATTTGCTTTTCATAGTAGAGAACTCCCATGCATAGCCACAGTTTCTGAATCCTGTATCTTGTGAGGATGAAAAAAATGCTTCTGGAGCCTGGTCTTTTGCTGAAAAGTTTACGTCTTCTCTTACATTTTCTCTCGCCCTTCCTTATTTTTATGCCTCCAACCTTTCAAACTTTTGGGGAGGGAGAAGAAAAGGAATGGAGTAGAATGAAGAGTTGCAATGTACTCCCTCCGTATTAAATTGAGAAAAATTTAAGGAGAAATTAGTTAGTGTAATATATTTACTCTAGTATCTTTGTGATCATGTGTTAAATGATGCTAGCTAACTAGTTATAAGGATACTATTGACAATTCATGCATAACTAATTTGCCTAAAAAAGAAAAGAGGACAATCATTTTGAGACAAAAATTCAGAAGAAATATGACTCATTTTTAGACGGAGAGAGTAGCTTTTATGTACTACAAAGTTCTAAATGTTGTGCCAAACTCAATCTATGTGATCTAAGATTGGGCAAACTAAATAACAATAACCGAAAATGACAAACTGAACTAAGTTCGGTTCAATTTTATATTTTACATAGAGTATTGGGTTCAATGGTTCCAGACATCTCGAAATTGTGTGTAGTTTAGAGTTGACTCTGAATGTTCTTTTTAATCTTGGATCGGTAATATATGTTATATGTTATAACAGGTTTTGATTGACGAGTAAGCATGTAGCGCCACATCACCACGTCATATGGTCATTGTATTAAATGGTTCCAAACCCTTGATGTGTTTATAATTTTAGAGTTAGCCCTCAGTCTCTTTTTTTCTTTTTTTAGTTCTTAAATCTGAACTTCTAATATTTTAGAATTTGCATTCATGGTACCTATTATAACAAGTTATGAATAACCGTAAGCACTCAACGCCATGTCACCACACCACGTAATCACTCACTCGCCACGTCACTTTTCTATCTTTTAGCACAAAATAATTATTTTCAGACCTCACCAAACGTTGTCGTTTTGGAAATTTGAAACCCCCCAAAAATAAAATGCATATGTAAATCTTTCTTCTATGTTTAACTAATAAAAAATGGCCTCTCTGTTTAACTAATAAAAAATGGAATAAAAGATGGGGGTTGGATTTTTGTCGAGGAATTAGGGATTTGCTTATTGCACTCGCGAAGAACAAGGTAGAGATAGATCAAACAACTAGGGTTTTGAGAGGTTATGCAAATTGAAAATTTTGAGAGAAGTTTAACTTATCACGTGTTTTTAATTTTCTTTTGTTTAAGACGCTTTGGGTCTATAATTGAAAAAAATGGAACGTTGTGTTTCGACCTTGATGATGTGGATGTCCGTTACGACGTACGAATGATGACATGACATGGCAATGTGGCGCTAACTTGTTATCTGCTGAAGATGAATTTGAATGTACAAGTATTAGCAAGTGACAATCAATATGAATTTAGCTACCAATTTCAGAGATTACATCTACAAAGTCTTCCATTTAGCTAGAGGTGGCAATCGGTCGGATCGGATCGGATCGGATCGGATTTAATTCGGATTTCGGATTGAAACATGAGATCCGATCCGATCCGATAATAATTTTGGATCGGATTGGACAATCCGTTTCGGATTCGGATCGGATCGGTTTCGGTTTTTTTGATAATTCGAATTTTTTCGGATAAATCGGATTCGGATTGGATCGGATTCGGATTTTAAGATAATTTGCATTTTTTTTAATTCAAATTTTAAGACGAAATCTATTTTTTAAGAAGAATTAGTTAACATGTGTATTATATTTATAGTTTAGGTAACA
>JAYMTK010003729.1:0-11920 GCA_036897405.1 Pelargonium myrrhifolium | reverse complement strand
GGAGTTGTAACTCCTATATAAACAAAGTCTATGTATTATACTTATAATGTGAAATAGTGTTTGTCATAGTGAATGCTATTAGTAATTGTTATTAGTTAATATGAAATTTTGAAACATGAAAAGACATTTGAGCTAGAAGCAATGAGAATGCTCCAAATTGTAAGAGTTGATGAGGTATATATGTAGATTTGAGCTGTGTCTGGGAAATCTAAATGAGGTTATATAAATAAAATGACAATCTTACCCTTGATGCAATTTTCAATCTCCAACCAATGCCACAATCAGTGTATATACAGAGCCAACAGATCCATCAAACAAGTAAAGAAAAATGTATTTACCCTGATAGCATCTAGAGAGAGTATCATGATGTACAAACATAAGTGTCCCATAAAGTATCTGCTAATTGACTTGTTAAGGTTCTAATATACCAAACCAGTAAGATACAACACAAGTAAAGAAATACAACTTCGGAAACAGAGTCCAGATCAAAGTCAGAAAGAAAGAAATCCCATGCACAAACTGAAATGCAAAGTTAATATACATACAGATTTTCCAGTAGCAGATGTTTATCAGTAAAAACGACTTGACATCGGGCTCGCATGGAAATTCCAAGTAGGGTAAGCTTCTAATCCATATCCTAGCTTCCCTTTATCTTTATGAAACTTTGGAAAACAATCGAGAAATGGAGAGATACAGAGTCAGAGAGACGTACGCATACATGAACTGTCTGATCTAACTTCAAGATTAAAGGTACAAGAGAGGTCAGTAGGTTAACTCTTCTAGCCACCAGCTGCAGCCAAAAACTTCCTCTTGCTCGACGGTTCTTCATGTAGGATGACAATATCTCTCACTTTGTCAAATAGATCTTCTAGCTGATCCACACCAAACCTTTGATAATAATCCAGTGGTTTCTTGTATCGTTGCTGATATATGGCCTCAAAACAACCCAGAAATATCCTACAAGAATAGCTGACGAGAATTTCTTGTAGCTCGTATTTAAATTGCTCAAGATTGTGACCATACATTTCACTCTGAGCAGGAGTCATAAGATTGCATCTTCCTTGGCTTTTCCTCACATCTTGTTCTTCGACGACAGCTCTGTCCTCATCTGAAAATTCATCAGAAGAGCCAGCTCCTGCACCCACATCCACATTCTCTTCTTGAGTCTCCTTCCCTTTCTTACCCTTCCTAGCCAGGACCACAGGAGGTGCACTTGGGCCTGATTTCCAGTTCCGAAGATAGACAAATCTTCTCTGACCTTTCCCCTCTATGGACATTGTGTCGGACATCTTCTTGAAAAGATTCACTAGTTTGAATACCCCATATTCAGATATATAAAGAGGTCTGCCAAAGAGCTTCTGGTACTCGGATAGCATACGGACAAGTGGCATGCACCCTCCCGAGAGCTCAAGCAGCTTTCCCAACTGCCCCTTAAGACCATTCAGATCCCCAGGTTGAACCCACCATGATGATTCATTCTGATCACCAGAAGAAACAGGTCCACCTGGACCTTCATTGAGACCAGATGGTAGACTTTGTGACCTCAAAGCTGCAGGAAAACAAGGCATGGTAATTGAAGATGTGCTATTGTATTCAGCTAAACATTGGGACATGATTGACATATCTCTAGAGTTGTAATAGCTTTGAGCAAGCCCTCTATATAAAATTGCTTCTTCTTCATTTTGGCCTTCTAGATGGTCATTGAATCCAGTGAAATAATTACCAACTTCTGCCGGTCCACGAGGGGGAATCAGAGACTTAGTGGGAGGTACAAAACCTTCCCCACGAGCTACACTAGGCCAGTCCCAGACAAACTTACCAGCATTGCAGAGAGCAGATGAGACACCTACCCCAGATGGGATAACAAGAATCACAGTATATCCTCGTTGACCAAGTATATGAAGTGCTGGGGCAAAATCGACATCCCCGGAGATCAACATGATGGACGAAGGAGGAGGGTTATCAAGGGCAAAAAGAAACATGTCAATCAAGATTGCCTTGTCAGCAGCATCCTTCCTCCCATTTGGCACGTCAATGAGCTTCACACCAGTTCTCTGGCAGCCTTCTCTCAGCCGTCTGGGGAAGGCATTAAAATCTCCATAGGCAGAAAACACCATGACAGCTCCTTTAATTACAGGATGTACCCGCAATGCCATTCTAATATTGCCACCTACATCTTCAGGGCGAACATCACTTGGGACAGGGCAGTTCTCAATGTCCCAAAGTATAGCCACAGGGCCATCTGAGGAGGTTCGGACTGGCTGGCTTGGAGGTTGAAGCATATTTATGTTTGAATCAGATGTACGAGCTACACCCTGCTCTGAAGATTCTGAAGACACTATCAACGCTGATGTATTTGTGTTGGCCATCACTTTGTTATCAATAGATCAAACACTCCTACAGAGCGCAGGAAGAAAACATTAGCAATTAAATAGCATATAGTTTATCATCATATTGTGAATATTGTAAAAGTCAAGGTAAAACAGCCCATCAGTTCCAAATTATCACTAATAAGCAGCATCTCAAAGCCAGTCACTGAACAAAAAGTACTTGAGAGAGTAACAAAAATTAGACTAAAACTAAATAAATCCACTGTTTATCCAAATAGCTGATCAAAATACAAATAAGCAAAGCATGAATATAATCCTCACCTAATGATTTATTGAGCCCTTCAATAAAGAGCCAATGAGCCAATAAAACATACTAACGCTACCTAACCTTTCACAAATTAATTCGACCACTCGGAAGCCAACATGTGTATCCGAAGGTCACCTCAGCACCCGGAAAAGTCAAATAAAAAAGTCACACCGGCGGGCTGATTAAGGGACGAAGCCCACCCGTAGAGGGTTGTCCATGGAGTTATGATGACCTCCGACAAAGAAACCAAGGCAACAAGGCAAGCAGCTATCGGAGGACATGGCATGGCGCCACAACACCAATACATGCGGCCTGTCTCCCGCGCACACAACTCCCAATGCCTAGGTCATCTTGCCCTGCATCTAACTCCAGAGATGGCATGGCACCGTAATGCCAGAACTCGCCACAGCGCACAGACTCCTCTCTCGCGCACATCCACGCCTACAAGCCTGTTCACTCGCCTCCTCGTTGCGGCGCCCAAACCTCCGGGAAGTTCTCCCGCCTGCCCATTCACTCATTCCCACACATTCGACCACTTCGAGGGAGTGCTACAAGACTCCTCAAGATCTCTTTATCCTATTGAGGCTCTCCAAAGCTCACAAAAGACCTCTCGCTTCTTTGAAACTCACTAAGGTGCTTCAAGGCTCACACTTGTAATGTATACACAAGGAAGATCAAGCCCACACGCCCTGATACCCGGGAAGGCTACCAAAGTCACAACAGCTCAAGCACACGAATCACTAGGACACCACATCAGGAAGGTAGGCACTCTTCGGAACTCAAGTCACCCTCAACCACACTCAAGACGAAAGTGGAAGTCCTGAAGCCTAACCGGGCACTTAGGAAGGGTACGCACGAGGGGCAAGTCATACGCCCACTATGGGACCCACATCTACACCGACCAATCACTCACCACCATGTCGCCGCCCTTAGTTTGTCAGTATAAATACTCCATCTTTTGAAGGAATATGGGATCTCATTCTTTCACATTAACAACTTCTCTCTCGACTCTCTATTTAGAACTCTCTCGAACGAGATGTTGTTCGGATTTCCGGAGTAGATTCTTACTCTCACACCAAAGACGGTTTTCCGGGAACACACTCCAGTTTACGGTTAACGGAGTGCTACCTTATGTGGGCTCTAGGAACCCAAACCAAGGATCCAAGTACTCAGCTCTGACCTCAAGGACCCAAGATTTGAAGCTCCTCAACCCAAACTTTAAAACATATACCCTAACATGTGGACAAGAAGATCGGCATGTCATGACAAGTTTAACCTTGGGTCGAAAAAGCGCAACACATATAATGCAAAGAGGTAAACTCTCCCAATCTCCGCCACTAAAGAAAGAGCTCCACAGCCATAACCATCTAACATCATTGAGCCTCAGTTTAACCTAGGCAACCTAAAAAAGGCTTTTTATATTCCAATTCCGCATATTGTTTGCAGGGTTGTCTAGAGCCTAATAGAGCATAGAAGATAGAACTGGCCTTGCATTACAGAAGGTATTGTTTTCCTCATAGCAGACTGCTCCTCAATACTTACATAAACTAACTTTAGAAGTACCTTATAATATGTTGGTACATGATATCAATGAACAGATTTGAAATTTATTACGCATCAATTCTCTCGGTCTAGAACAATACGCTTGTCTAATTGCGAAATGCAAGGAAATAAAGTAGTATTCTTTCATCTTCATGTAACACAAATAGTATTTTTTACAGCTCGTTTTATGACGGTTGACTAGTAATCACTATATAGAGATAAATAGCTACGTAATACAGAAGAAATTTAATAGATTTTTTCTATATACTAAGGTTTACAGTTTGTCAAAAAGGTCCTTGAAACGTACAAAGGAACCTTAAAATAAGGACAAGTTTAATCAGAGAGGTGCTGTAAAGGATATGCGAGTGTTCGCACAGTGATATTCCTAAACTTTAACATATCCCATATATGGCATTAGGGAAAGTAGCGGCAGAACAACTACGAATTCACAAGCATAAACTCTCCAACATAAAATAATTTTGCAGGATCACAAAAGCTTCGCTGCATTCGATCATTTAGACAAATTAATTAAATGTTCCTTTCATTGTGCTATGAAGCACCTGTTTTTGGTATTAACTAAACACAATAATTATTACAATTAACTTCATTTTCATCGTGCCATGTCATGTCGTCACAAACCATTATCAGTACAAGTTTAAATATTACAATCTTATTTATTATTCATTCTATTTTTTAAATAATAAAATAGTTTCGAGTGTCTGTGTCGGACACTTGAATCGGACACGATTCGTCACAAAATGGTGAACGGGTGCTCATCACGTACAGAAAGAAAAAAATGAGAACAAATATAACCCATTATATTCAAATCACACAAACAATGTTTGTGCACAAGTACAATGGAAGAGCCAAATGTTCAACACTGTATCTAAAGAAAGTGAAAAAGCACATTCTGCTTGGAAGCTTGAAGGAGTTGGTATCAATTCCTGTATATGAATAACACAGAATTTGGCTTCTGGTTCACAAACTATTCATCTATGTATCAATATTTCATCACTATATTAACCAAATAAAATCCAGAAGTTTCAGCTTCACTTATATTTGATTTCATCAATTTGAATTAAATACAAGTACTACACTAAAAAATAAATAAACCAAAACAACACCCAAATTCCCAATCCCAAATTATGAACTACCTAACTAAAACAATTCCGAATTCTGGGTTTATTCTTGCGTAGTGGAGCAATCAAGACAAGCCCAGATAAGAGAAGAAGAAAAATCACCATGCGATAAACTAAACCCAACTGATCAGCTGATCGAAAATATGAAAACGAAATCAAAAAGTTGAGATAAAGCTACCAACCTCATATGGGGACCAGAGCTCCTGTATATCCAGAAAAGAAGAACCACGGATCCTGAAGAACAGGGAGTGCGAGAGATCTAATCAGCTACCGTTCAAAAATAAAACTAATATTCCTTTTTCAATGTCAAATTCAGATAATATTAACAATAATAGTAAAAGTACCGATTACAAAAATTAATAATTCACAAGGACAGGGAAAGAGATTGAAGAAACCTGGGCGAGAAGGCGTTGAAGCTAATGGGAATTATCAGAGAAGACTTGCAACTTTTTTTTCCCGTCTTTATTTGTTTTCGCTGTTCAGTACTGAGAGTAGCAAGAGAAAAAAAAATTGGGCTTTCTTGAGCTGAGCCTTTTATTTTTTATGTTAAAAATAAAAACATCCCATAATATATAAATTTATGACGGAGAGAGAGTCAAGTTTGGTTGACCGACATTGTTCTGATGGACGGTTAGATTTCAGTTTCATTGTTCTGAAGAAATTACCAAGAATGTGCTTCTTTTCTTGCTTTCTCTTCCTAGTAAGTTCCTTCTCAATTGAACCCTATCAATGTGGGTAAGGCTTTTATGTAGAGCTTTGATTTGGACTTTGAGTCCAAATTTGTTGTTCATATTAGAAAGTTCGAATTTACAGGGCAATTTCCACGAGCATATATAACGCATAGTCAGTTCAACAACAATTGAGACGCCATTTTATCGATTGACATTTATAGAACGAAAACTTCATTTGAATTCCAAAGCTGAACTCGAATGAAATATCAGTGGGTAAGTTGGACTTTTTTGCCAAATACAACATGCTAATTATATTTGATCCAGGTTTGAATCGGGCAACAGTATATATTTGCAGGTTGTAGCTTCCCACAGAGTATGTAAATGTAAGGGTTTACACCAGATATATGTCCCAACTATGTACTGATAAGCAAGTCGTAAAACCCAACTGAGAGTTCCAAGTATATATGGAAAGAAGCACTATATATTGTCGAAGTGTGTTGTTGGGTTACAATGTCAACAACCTTTCAATGGCATCCACATAGAACTCCTTTGGCATGGTACCAACCACGGTGTCCCGTTTCTCGCCATTCTTGAACAACAGAACTACTGGTACTGCCTTGATATTGTAGTCTTCAGCTACTTGTGTCTCAATGTCTGCATTCAGCACAAAGCATTGGAGTTTCCCAGCATAATCTCCCGCAATCTCATCAATCACTCGATGGACCATCTTGCATGGCCCACACCAACTTGCATAAAACTCAACAAGCACAGGCACTTGACTGTTCAAAACTGATTGTTCCCACGAGTCTTTGGTAACAACTGCAGCTGCACAACCAAGCAAAATAAGTTAGGTTGCTAATTCCAAATGTATCACTTCAATCTCAACATGAGAACACAATTTAGTACATCAGGTTAAGCACACAAAGTGAAGTGCAGTGTTGCTTTTGCAAGGCAGTGCAATAAGTCTCCCTTCCACACACATCTTTCTTTTTCGCTCTGGCTTAAAAGTAATACTTTAGTCGGAGGGGAAGATACTCCAATGGCCTAAAATGTTAACTCTCAACTAGATATGATCTCTTTCACAATCTATATGAGCAAGGATGTGAAAGGAAAAAGATACTAGCATTACAGCATTTTTACAAGGCGTAAGGTATGAGGAGAGAAGGAAAGGCCCAATGAATCTTATTGGATTATTTGCTATGAAACGATATACCCTTAGATGCGTGCTTGCGCACGTGCACACAAACAAACAAAAGAACAAGGTTTCGAATCCTAACCCTTCTCCCACTTCTGGGTGGATTTGCCAAATCAACTTAGACCAACACTGATGAAGTAAATAGGCACAGGCATCCAATCCATTATTTTGGACAGAACTGTTTTTCAGCTCTATAGTTAGAAGAGACCTCTAAAACAATAATCTATTGCCAGCTCAGGCTGTGTCAAACTAGTACATCAAGTTAAGACCCTTTTTATAAAAATAATAAAAGTGTCTATTAACCAGATGTGATAGTTTTAAAGAAAGAGTGATATTCTACATTACTCATTTAAGAAAATGCATGCTGCATAGAGTCTGGACCCATTTGCTCATTAGAGAGACACTATAGTTGCCATGACATTCAGGTAGCATTTGTATTTAAAACAAAAATGTTCAGGAATGGAAATGAAATTCTCATTTTTCATGTTTGAATTCGGACTTTTGTTCATGAGAATGACTTCAGAATGGGATTTCCATTCCCATTCAAAATAATTAATCAGTGGCTAAACTCTTGAATCCAAGTAACTTATCAAATACGTACACATCAATGTAACTGGCAATTGATTTGGATTATCAAATACATTAATATCCACGATCTCATCAATTGTAAATAGGGTACCTTGTGTACTAACATTAAGATTAATAATATATTTTCTCTCTTATATTTCAAGAGTAAATTCCCTAGAAAAGGAATACCAACAACTCGATACTCATTACTATTAATTTCATTTTCTTCCCCATCAAAAGAAAATGAGCAAGAAAGAGAATGAGTAACAAAAAAATGAAAAACTTCTTAATTGCATTTCTGTCTATGGCTACATAAATCATTTCAAGCTGAATCTCCATTCCAAATCCTCACATAAAGAATCAAAAATAGCCTGATCACACCTTCCTCAAGAAAATTGTAGATAAAACATGGTAACAGCATTTTCTTAGCAAACATCACATCCAAGAGAATCATTTTTCTATTCAACATCAATAGCTGACTACAGAAGTAGAACAATGCAGCTCCATATCATTGATTTGTTATTGATCTACAATACGAACCTTCCATTCCGATCTAATACTGTATAATTGATCATAATTCTCTCCTTACGGCCCAATGTAAACCCCTAACAACACAGTTAACAGCAATACATAAAATTTAAACCCCATAAAACCTAAAGCCTCAATCAACTGAGCTCTACAGCGATCTTGCTTCAGTCGCAAACCAACCAAATTCTTTCTCCATTTCTTGTAATTTAACCAATTTTTCCGTCAGACATACAATGTCCAGATGAATCTCAAAGAAGAAACGAACAAATGCCCAGATCATGAAAATAAATCAACAACAAAGAAAAGCAGCAGGGAACATTGGAATCTCAGAGAGCTTTTACCTTTGAATTCGCGCGAGCAAGAGACCGTGAAACGCGGAAGTGTGTTCTTGGCAGTGAGGGTGATTCGGGTCGGCGAATGGGAAGGAGAAAAGGATAGCCTGGCGAGGTTGAGGTCGCAGCGAGATGGCACTGAAGAGAAAATTGGGATCTTGGGAGCGCGTGAGAAATGAGGAGGAGCGATCGACGAAGAAGAAGAGGCCATGAAAGCACAGACAGAGATGGAGAGAGAGGGACTGTGATTTGTTGAAAGGATGGTAAAGAAGAAGAAGAAGAGAAGATGATTCACGATTGTGAGCTGTGGGTCTGGATCGTTTCTCGTGTGACTTTCACACTATGTTCAACTTCAAACAAAATTAGGAGAAGAGAAAATAGAAACCACGTGTTTGTTGATTTTTAGCGATCTAACAGTGGTTGAGAGGTCAATGTGGGGGGTCCACCTTTTGATGCAGAAAATAGAAATAGATTAGAAGAAAAACACCTTATCCATAACTATAAGGTTTTGCATTTAATGGAATTTAATCTGTCTTCAAAAATAGCTTTTTGGTCTCAAAATTAATTTGGGTTAATTGTTTTTTAGTTCGTATTTGACAATTTTTATTATTTGGTCATTAGACTTGAATTTTAGTCACGTTAGTTCGTACATTTGACAGTTTTTGTGATTTGATCTAATTTACCTCCTACAACCAGACGGTGATTGCCACATCACCAACCTTCCACCTCAACAAACCTTCAACCTCAGCAAAAAAAAAAAAATCCAAAAGTGAGTGACCCAAACCCTTGTCTTGCTCCCAACATTATCTATGGATGTTTCTGTCGGGTTTATTGTCAAGCTTTGGAGCTTTATTTCCTTTTTGCCCTTCTTCTTCCTCTCTTCATTATTGGCCTTCTCAAAGGTACCATTTTTTTTTTTTTACATGTCCTTTTGAGTTTTGATGAAATTAAAAATGGGTTTTTGGGTTCTATTTCAAAGCTGCAATTGTGGGTCCCGTAATGGTGGCCATTATTTTCTTTGGGAACTCAACGGTTGTGATTGGGTTATGGACTGCACATTTTTTTTGGAATTACTACTGTGTGGCAAAGTATGTTATTTTGCTTCCTCTGATTTACTAGTGTTTCTACATTTTGAAACACTGTGATTGGTTTATATGTAAATAATAGCACATGAATGATTGTTTCAGAACCAAGAGGTTAGGGCTGATTCTAAAGATTCTGGTGTTGTTGGTGACTTGGTGCAGGGATAAAATGGGGAAAGTGAAAAGAGGCAATTGTTAGATTTTTTGATTTTTGGATTTATTTTTTTGTTGAGGTGGACGGGTTGGTGACATGGCAGTCACCAACCGGATGTACGAGGTAAATTAGACCAAATAACAAAAAGTGTCAACTCCATAGATTAACGTGACTAAAATTTAAGTTCGATAGCCAAATCGTAAAAACTGTCAAGTCTAGAGAACTAAAAAAACAATTAACCCTTAATTTTATAAAACTCTTCGGAATTTCAACAATAATTTATTGGCTGAGAAACACAAAGAGAAATGAATCCGGTTCAATATTTTGCGCCCACAAATTTATTGAAACGAGTATGAATGTTAATCAGTGATGTGACATCACCCCATTGATCATTATTTAGTGGCTAAGAGTATCAGTCAATATATCATGACTGAAATTTTTTTTCTCATTTGTAATATGATCACAATCATACATTTTAATGATTATAGCGTGTTTAGGGGAAGAGCAACACCAATATCCGGACATACGGAAATTAATTAGTTATTCGTTTCACCAATACACATGAGAGTGCATATAATAAAATCTACATTTATAACTATTAATTAAGATTGAGTTTACTGTATATCAGTTGACTGATATAAAGTTATATCAGTTGCACTAATAAGATGGTGACATCTCATTTAAAATCATGGATCCGGACGGGTCGCTCCGCTCCCCCAAATTCACTTGGGTGGGTATAAGTGATTTTAAATGAGGTGTCATCACCTCATTGGCTTTGTTAAGTTGCAACTGATATACATTTTACCCATTAAGATTAATGAACTTATGATTGTAACTTAACTTGTTGTATTATAATTGTTTAGTTTCTTATTCATTGATATTTTAAAAGAATTGTCCAAAATCAAATTTTTGATGACGTGACATGACGTTTTAATATGCAGTATAATCATTAATTTTAATTCAATTTTCATTCTAAGTTGTAATTAGGGAGATGGGTTTAATGAATATCAGTTGAATGATATAAAGTTATATAAGTTGCACTAATAAAGTTGTGACATCTCATTTAAAATCATAGATCCGGACGGATCGCTCCGCTCCCCCAAATTCAATTGGATGGGTATAAGTGATTTTAAATGAGGTATATCACCTCATTGGCTTTGCTAAGTTGCAACTGATATAACTTTATATCAGTCAACTGATATAATTTTACTCTTAGGGAGATTATCTCCATACTTCCTTTTACACAAGTAAATTGTTTTTATTATCCTTCTCCTATATGAACTTTTCCAATTATTTGATGGGCTAATGATAATGGCCCTTATCTTTATGGGTTTGGAACTTGTAGGGATACCCAGCCCAACTTTAGTTTAGCTTCACTTCAAAATTTCCAACAAACAAAAAAAAAATATGTAATTGTGTGTCAAAACTCACATGGGAGTAGTGGATCATGAAATGATTGATTGATCACCTTCTTCGAAGGCTGAAAATCTGTCTAATTTTACTTTTGGTAGAATCTCTAACCATTTAATTAAGGATAAAGTGTCTATTTGATTTATGTACTATTACGAATGGATCAAATTAGCCACTCTATTTCAAAATGAATCGAATTGGTCCTTGTACTATTTAAAAGTGAACTGCAATGGTCATTGTCGTTCAATTCCGTCAATTTTAGCCGTTAAGTGCCTACGTGACATTTTTTCTCATTTTTCATTTTTTAAATTCAACAATTACTCGCTCAGCCTCCACCTCACCATCTTCTACATCTTCCTTCCACAACCACAACAACATCCAAACCCTAAACTCTCCACCTTTTTCTTCATCACTCTCATCAGATCTCTAATATTTTCTTATAAGTTTCTTCAATTTGTACTCCAAATTCACATTACAACCTTAAAAATCAATCAAAACTTCAATCAGAATCCTAATCTCTCTATTTGAATTTTTAGATTTAATCATGATCAAATTCAAAATTTTGAACTCAAAAATCAAACAAAATCCAATCTTTCAACATGGGTTTGCTCTAAAATCCATTCATATGAGCTAAAAATTCTCAAAAATGAGTATCAAATCCCT
>JAYMTK010003728.1:0-11922 GCA_036897405.1 Pelargonium myrrhifolium | reverse complement strand
GATGGTAATATGACGGCAGCTACAGCTTCGTAGAATCCTCGTAAACATGCAATCATTCTAAAAGCATGATAAATTATCAAAGAAGGATTCTATGATTCTACAATGTCAAAGTTCAAGATTAGACTTTGAAATATTAGGATAAAAGATTTGGGGCTGCTAAAATTTATTATACTAGAGCCAGAGAAATAGAAAATCAAATGAGAGAGTAAAAAAAAGGGTAATTACACGTAACCATTATGTACTTTACACATTTTGCACATGTATACCCTAAACCTTTTTTTTAACTTTCAGGTATTCTTGTACTATGCCATTTTTTGACAGAGGAGGCTCTCTGTCACATAATATTTCATTTTTGATCATGTGTCATGAACATGACTCAAAATCAACAAAAAAAACAACCAAAAACAACAAAAAATCAACAAACTCGCGCTCGAGTTTGTTGATTTTTTGTTGATTTTGGTTTTAATTTTAGGTCATGTGCATGACACATGAACAAAAAAGAAATATTCTGTTAAAGAATGGAATATTTTGTGACAGAGAGACCCATCCGTCAAAAAATGGCATAATATAGGGTAGTCAAAAGTTGAAAAAAAAAATTAGGATATACATTTGCAAAATGTGTAAAACAGGGTGGTCATGTGTAATTACCCCAAGAAACTATTACTGATAGAAGGATCATAGAAAAAAATATTTAGTATTGTGTGAAAATAGACCTAAAGTAACAAATGAAGAAACAAAGACAATTCAATCCAAATTCTATGATTTCTATCTAGGCCTAATTTTGACACATAAAATTTTACTCCGATGAATGACATTGCTACACCTTCTTGTGATCTTTGACGTTCTACTATATTTCAAAAAATTGATGATTTATGTATCATTAGATATACGTATTTTACACGTACTTTTTGTATTAAAATTCACTGATGATGGTGTAAAATTAAATTTTACCTACTTAAAAATTGTCTCAACTCCAAATTGTTTTTCTGACATACAAATATCTTTAACTTCACCTATAAATGTCAATAATTCTACAAATAATTGTCTAAAAAAAATGTACATGTAATTACATATACCATTGGAACATTCCCCAATCATCTTCCCTGTATTCCCCAGCTATTCACCAGCTGAGTACTGACAATATTAAACCGAGTTTGGGTCAATTCTTTTGCATAATATTAGAGAGGAAATGTTGAGCTGTTGTTACGTTTTTGATCTGCTTATGCTCTCTACAAAAAACCGATTGCTCTGGCCTCAGCAAGAGAGGTTCTTCAAATTAAGATTCTCAGTAGTTTGTGTTGCATTCAATTTAGATCTCCATTCTATGAAATTTTATTTGGCATACATATTAGAAATCACAATTAACAATGATGAAATGAATTATACATAATAACCCCAATATCCATCCTGGTCTAGGCCTAACTAGAATTCAGGAAATTCAATATCAGAACCACATTTTCCTTTAGGAAACACCGGACATTCAATGAGTTTTGAGGCAGAAGTGTCAACACACAAGTAAACCTGGTAGAGTTGGCTGTTTCCTGATGTATCCACATTGCATTCTATCCATGGCGTATACCCCAACCCTTGCTTTATCGCATCTCTAATGTCCGTCAAGCTATACGAACTCCCGTCCGCACGTATCCCCGCACTTTCAAGAATTTGGAGGAGGTCTGCTCTCTTTTTGAGGTCAAGAGCAGCTTCAAAGTAACCGTGTTGGTCTAACACAGACTCAGAGCAAGTGCCATGTTTGTCCCATTCATGTGTCCAGAAGGCAGTGCCATCATTGCTTGGGCATGCCAGTGTTGGCCAATTCTTTTGCATACTGCTCTTCAACTCTGATACCTATATATATATCCGTCACAGTTCACAAACCAAATGGATAATCAACTACACCAAAATCTTTTAAAAGAGGTATATTTGTAAATTTCATGACAACCAAAAGGGGGAAAGAGAAAAGGATTCAAAGTGAAGACTTCTTTTTACATGTTTTTGGCACCAGGATCAGCTGGTGCCAACCTCATTGTGTGTCGTATCATCTATGCTTTATATGAGTATGAGATCGATACAAATACAGCGGTACATTAAAACTATGATCAAGGATAAATGATAATTGAAGTGTTGAGACTCAATGTATAGAAAATATTTGCTATATTAGATTGTAGAAATTACATAAAATTGTGTGACTCATGTGTTTTAAAGTGTTGGGGCATGTCCAATCACTTTGTTTTAGAACATGTATCTCTTTAAAACAACTATTAAAAGTTAGAGAACATGTAAAATCAAGTATCTAACACGCATCTAAAGAGTGTCCAAAGTTTTAAATATTGTAGGTCTTTTGAAGGTGAATGCACACTGGTTTTGGTTTTAGTTTGTCCTGTAATGGGGAGCCAGCCGGCCACATTTCGGTTACTCCAATGCTAAACTATTCATCACTCATATATATACATCAACACAAAATCTGAAAAGTTGTTAATCATGAAATGAAGTCATGAGTTGGTAGGTACCTTGGAAGGATCGAAGGGGGTGTCGGGATCACAGTTGGATGGGTAGGAGCCATCCTTGTAATTAGGCCACAGACCATGAATCCCAAAATCTGCACTAGGCTTTCCTGTTGTTGGGTAGCAACAACTCTTCTTCGTGTCACAGAATGATCCCGGCCACTACAAAACCATTACAAAATACAAATCAATTCAATGAGCAACCGATCGAAAGCAACAAACTCATTCATATATACAGATTATTAGACTGATCAGACCTGTTGCACAAAGTAGAAGAAATCAAAATCCTGAGAAACAGCAACAACTGACAGGTACTGTACGATGAGGAGGTGGATAATCATCAAGACTGGGCCTTTGGTCTTCATTTTCTCTTTGATTGAGGTGGTGATGGTGTTAAATGATAATGGGTGTATTTATAGGTAAAAATGGAAGGTTGGGGACAGACAGGACAGGATATTCAGAGCATCATTTTGGGTGTGTAACGCTCTCTATATGAACTGTACATTTCGGCTCATTTTATTGTGCATTTTAATTTCCTTGACCTTTCTTGTTGTTTATTGCGTGATCTCTCAACCTTATCGTACTTTTTATTGCCAAAACAGATATCATCAAGGGGTGATGAAGGAACCTTAACTAATAATCACACCCAAATGGGATATAATTAACGTCTTGCTTCTAAAATATTTTTTCTTCATTGCATTGCATTGATGTGAGGTAAGATTGTAGTCAAATATGATACTCTATTAATGGTAATAAAATCAGCCATCACAAAATTAGAAGAAAAGGAAATGTTCACAAGCAAGATTCACTTTGCATCAACTAAAAGTGATGGAAAAAATATACTAATAGAATATACTTCAAAAAAAAACATATTGTATTTTTTTTAGTGAATTAATCAAATATCGAGCTAAATTCATTCAATCTGGATAATTTTGATACAGTCTGGTCCATTTTTTCAGTCCAGACTCTAACATGCACAACTTATTCATACCTATGACCATAATGTAATAAAGTATTATAAGAATTAATTTAAGAAAATGCATTAGTAGTTGATATTCCACCAATTTTAAAATAAAAAAATGTCATTAAATATTTCTCTTTTAGTTCCAATGAATTTGTGCAATACACTGCATTTTATGTAACGTTTACCGGTCAATTGAATGTAACTCATATAACTCCAAGTGGTTTGCATCGCGTCAATTAGTAATTGTACTTGAGACATTTTTTCTTCTAAACTTCAATCAAAATCTTCAAAATTAGATATCAGAATATCATTTTAATGAATCGAGGATTGTAGATACATGTGAGACTTGAATAAAACTCTCATCCTGGATTGAATGTCATCTATAATTTGCCCATCAGAAACACATAAATATAATTTGTTAGTATTATTATTAAATTAAAGCTACAAAGCCTAAAACGAAGCAATTTTCTAGTTATTGGGTAGCATCCAACTTATGCTTTCACACTAAAAACTTGAGAAATTATAAGTCAAAATATGGTTGTGAATGAAGATGCAATAATTGGAAGGTAGTAGTAGTAGAAGAGTAGTGACAGTGATACGCTACAAATAAGGGACGTTTCTGGTTCACTCAGACAGTTAATATTTAAAGTAATATAATTTGGCATCACTATCAGTATCATCAGGCAGCAAAATTTGACGCTGAAACCTCCTCAGTGCACACCACAACAGATATATAGCCCATACCACAAGTTCTTGCTTTCACACTGCTCATATACACTTGTTTATTTATTTTTGTAAAATAGGACTCATTATTGTCTACAACTCATATTGGCATCTTAAACAAATCACATATCAATTATCATAAAAATGTAGATAATATATGTTTAGTTAAGAAATTAAATGACAGAATCTGGATCATGTATACGTAAAAGATTATGTTCAAACTCAAGGAATGTATACAATAATTGTATGATAGTTCAAATAGTAGATGCGAATATGCCATTAACAGGGAAGGGGATGGGCTGAAACACAGTGTCTTTATTTTGTTATTACGAGTGTTAATTTATTCCCCGCAATGCACATGGAGGGCATAAATATGTTCAGATGCTTCTGTTATATGAATGAATGAATGCATTCAGACTGGTCATGTTCATATTCTCTCTACAACTATGGCTAATAGATTATCTAAGCTTTTCCCATATAAATTTCACTTCAACATTGCAGTTTCACAGCAAAAGTGCAATGATAAAGGTGTTAAAATGTTGAATGTACACACACACACACTTACAGCTATATAGGAGAATTAGAAACCTATAAATCTACAATAACACTTTCAAGAAAATATCAGGAACACATGAATCTGCCCATTTTCGTACTAGTGCATGAGCAAGTTAATATCTGTCATGAATGCCAAAGATGCATATCAGTTAATTATGGTTGGCCTAAATCCAAGTCATATTTCAAACCATTCTCATTGTCCAACATGTAATAAACATATATGATTCTTTTGGTGACAAGTAATGATTCCTTTTACTTTGTTTTTACATAACCTCAACTCTACTAAAACTAGTGTGCATACTATCAAGAGAGCAATCATCCACATACAATGCTGCTCACCAAGTACAAGGGACCGTTTCATTTCAAGATGAAGCAAATTTACAACTAACTCATATGATAGATAAGAATATGGATTTATTATATTAAATTTATTACCAGAAATCCCCACAAGAGCACTTCCCATTTTTAAAATGATGAAAGCGTTGGACATCTCTAAGAATGATCTGCCTATCGAAGACCTGTGATATGAGTTTAGCAGCCGAATGACAATCCCCACAGACGCGAAGATTCTTCACAACACGGATGGTCTCCCCAGGAGGAGTGTTTAGGAGCCCATAAGCAATGGCCAATTTCTCACTATGATATCTCAGAGTGATTTCTTTATCCTCATCTTCCATATTGGCATGAAAGACAAGAGAGGTATCAGGAACATACCCAACCAGCTTCAATTCCTTGACTAACTCGTCAAGGGCTTGGTGCAATGATTTAGATACATAATGCACCCCATCCCCTGAGAAGAATTCATGCACTATATTGTTCACCTCTATGGAGCTACACCCGGGGACCTTTACCACCCCTCTATCTCTCATCAATGTTCTAAGATAATCCACATCATCCCATCTCCCGGCTCTTGCACACAGATTTGATAGGATCACGTAGTCCCCTCCATGAGAATCATCTAGTTCAAAAATTCTTTCAATAACACGCTTCCCCATATCAACATTGCCATGACTGCCACAAGCAGATAACAAGGTTCGCCATAGTATGGGAGTAGGTCTAATTGGCAATGTATCTATGAAATTATAAGCCTCGTCCAATCGTCCAGCACGACCTAACAGATCAACCATACACCCATAATGCTTAATCTTAGGAACAATTCCATATTTGTCTCTCATACTATAGAAATACCTCCAACCCTCTTCCACTAATCCAGTGTGACTGCAAGCATATAAGATCCCCAAAAATGTAATCTCATCAGGTTTCACTCGTGCTCTTCTCATTTCTTCAAACTTTGATATAGCTATCGTACCTTGGCCATGAGTTGCATATGCCACAATCATTGCAGACCATGCTGGTGTATCTCTTACATTCATGTTTTCAAAGACAGAAATTGCATCATCCAAGCTGCCACACTTTGCATACATATCAATAAGTGCAGTATTCACCTTCACATAAGAATCAAACCCGTGTTTCTTAACATACTCATGTATCCACTTCCCCAAATCTAATGCTCCTAACAGAGCACACGAAGAAAGAGCACTGAGCATAGTAACATCATTTGGTTTAATACCATTCTCTTGCAGTTCTCGGAACAACGACAATGCCTCATTGGGCCGACTACTTCGAGCATAGCCCGTTATGATGGCATTATATGAAATAACACAAGGTTTCAATATCTTATCAAAGACCCGACGGGCAGCATCCACATCATCGCACTCAGTATACATATTTATAAGAGTAGGGCAGACATAAATGTTATCACTCAGCCCCAGCTTGATAAGAAAACAATGCAATTGCTTACCTTCTCCCAAGGCTTTACCATTTGCACACGCCTTAAGCAAAGATGGGAAGCTGTAGTCATCTGGGAGGAGGCCAGAGTCCAGAACCTTAGCAAAGAGCCTGAGAATCCGAAGAGGCGTGTCGGACCGGGAGTATCCACGGGCAATGGAATTGAAGAGTGCAATATCTGGTTCAGGAATTTTGTCAAACAGCTGGTGGGCATGCTCCATTAAGGGTTTGGTTGGGCTCCGAGTGCACGAATTAACGAGCTTGGTGATGACAGAAATGTCATTCTGGAGGCGGGTCTTGATGGAAAAGGCTTGAATTTGCTTCAGCTCTCTGAGAGTAGTGCAGTTGGGTAGTAGAGAAAGTGGGTGTGGCAGGTGGGTGGTGCTGTCATTTCTTGAAGAAATCGTGTTGGTTCTTTGAAGTGGAAATGAAGCTCCAAGTGAAGGAATTGCTGCCATTTCAATTCTCAGTGCTTTGAATTGAATTTGAAAAGTAGTTGCATTTCTCTGTGATACTGTGAAGTTGTGGAGGGAAGAGAAGAGACCAACTGAACTGATAAGGAAGAGAGCTTAACGGTAACTAGCAATAATCAGCTGCAGCAGCAGTGCACAATAAGGAGATGAGCTTATCAACTTCAGGCCAATCATTGACTGCCAGATCATCAAATATCTGCCATTGATTGTTCCTTACCTCGAAATAGTCGGTGATGATAAGATTATCAAGTCCAAGTAGATTTACTTCAAAAAAATCCGCAGAAGTTACTAGCAAAGTAAAATAAAAATTTGGCATTTATAGATTCCTCGGAGGGGACTATTTAGGGTTTTGCAGATATTTTCATCTTCGTTGGATTTTTTTACTGCATATGACATAAAGATTTAAAAAATCATATGTTCCTTTCTGGTAAGCTTCTCTGTAATATTAATTTTACATAATTCAATAAATATCTCTTATTATTTATTTATTTTTTTTCTGTCGAGTTTCTACATTTTCACTGATGTGTACAATGTACCCATTGTTATTTTTGGGGGTTGGTGAATAGTTCTCTCAATTGGGTTTTTTTTTTTTTTTTTGTTAAAAAATTTCAAGGTGTTGTGACACTGTGGGTACAATTGTATTTTGATGATCCGATTCTCATTTCCTCTGGATGATGCTTAGGAATTTTGGTACTTTTTTTTTTTGTTCACATTTGATTTTGTTTTGGATTGAAAATTTTGGTGCTTTTTTTATATTTGTGAATCTCTAGTGCCAACCCAACCGAGGTGTTTTATTACTCTGAAATTTGTGTTCCTGTTTAATTATTGCCTTCTTGTCCATTTTGTTTAATGAATTGCTACATATGTTTTGGTCATGCTAGGTTTTATCACGAAAGTAAGTCTTCACTGTCCTCTGTTATGCTGACAATCAGCTGCTACATGGGTAATGCTTAGTGAATACAAGGTAGAGAGTAGACTAAAAACAATCTCAGGCCTGGTTGGAATAGAAATGGGAGATGACAGAGTTTGTAGGAGTGTTTCATGGAAGTCGGGTGCAGGACAAGTGACTCGGGAAGTTTCATGGAAGTCGGGTGCAGGACAAGTGACTCGGGAAAATGCCCCTCATGGAGACATGGATTGTCTTTTGGTTCTTGCTAACTCTGCTGAATTGATTTCCAGATGTGATGGAAATTTCGAAGCGGCTTGTAGAATTAATCAAAGTAATGAAGGTGGGTTTGTTATAAGAATTGTACTTGCTCAATATATGTTAGGTGTGATTCTGTGATATTTATTTATGGTGTAATACATGTCTGAAAATACATTTTAATAACATCTAGTATTGTCGTTGTTTCAGATAGAATATCAGTTGGGGAATGTCTTGATGACATGCATACGAGTGCATGTGTTTCTGAAAATGATGGATTTCATTCACAAGGAAATGATCTTACCCGTTTGAGTGAGGTTCAACATCAAGCACTGAATGGAAATGATTTTCTAGTGCAAGAGAGGAATGGGGAACACTTGGTTGAGCCTTTGCTAAGGAAAACAGTCCGTCTGACTCAAATTAAGCGTCAAGCTCGGTCTAAGCATTGTTTGCTTGAGCAACAAATGGTTGGGGAATGCGAATATGGGATTTTGAATGTTAAAGGCATCCGCTTGACTAAACTTCGTCGTCTAGCGCGATCAAAGGATGCAGGAATTTGGGCAAAGAAACTTGAGCTTGTTAATTGTCACACCTCTGAAGGTAAAACTCTAAGGTGTTAATGTGGAATATGTGCAACGACACCAGAGCTCCTTCCAGAGACTATATGGATTCTTGTTGTTAGTATTGGGGGGAATAAGTCCTACTTCTAGATTCTTAAAGACCGCCTTTCCTTACCTTCTTTGCTTGTATGTCTGGTACAGTCTACCCCAAAGTTGGACAAAATCTTCTTGTCCACGCTAATTCTGGTTTACGGCCATATGATATAATTCTTGATTTTCATGTTTCTAGAATGCTTCTCTAAATTCTTTGTTTACCTGCTTTTGTAACCAGATGATCAAAGAGAACTGGTGAAGGCCAGACAACATGCAAGTGAAGCTATCTGTCGATTGAGTAAGTCCTTATATTATCTCATGGAGTTCAGAATTTGTATTTTCACCTATATAAACTTGTTATGGATAGCTTTGTTTAACTTTTTGGCTTTTCTTTCTGGCATCTCTATTACTGTTTAGGAGCTTCATTCCACATCAGCTGCCCCAGATATGCAGAACAAGATCACATGAATAAGCAGCTTTATGCATATATTAAATTCTTACTGCAGTTTTAGTATACTTGTTTGAATTGATTATCTAGTTGGATAGGAAAGAGTATGTTATACTAAATTACCATGTCTGTGTTGCTTTGCTTTAATTGCACTTAAAATAAGGCTGTTCTTCGGTTGAATATTGATCTGTGAAATGAAATATCTAGGTGCATATTTTATGATAAAACTTATAACCAGAGTATAAGAAGAGTCACATAATCCTTAAGATGCCGTTTTATGTAGCTATACTTCTCATCATTTTGCTTATGTTATTGTGATCTGTTATTGCAGATTGCGTATTTTCAGAGTTGGAAACCATTCATGAATATGACACGTGGGATGGAGCTAACCAACCTGATGGTATGTATTAATTATTCCTGCATGTATGAGATATAGAAAACATAAAATTGGGCCAGCTGGACATACTATAATGGGTTTTGTGTTCCTTATATTTTTGGTAAAGTTCTAGAAGGTCCTCGCTAAATTAATCGTTGATGTGACCAACATGCTTTACTATGCCAATAGCACTCCCTTTTCACTGCATTATATGGATGCTAAGATGCAAATGCTATCTACTTAAATTCCAAGTTCTAAGTACTCTTATTTGGCATAGTTCCATTTGTGCAATATTGACGTGTATGCGTTTTGTTTCTCTGTGTACGTAATTATTTGTTTCAGGTCAAATGTGGCGTGGGAAAATAGAGAATAGTGGTACACATGCATGTACTACTCAACCACCAGACAAAGGTAGAAGTGGAACATCACTTGTAAGTCACCAGATTACTAAGGTGGTCAGTGACTGTAGAGAACAACTCAAGGAACAGCATCGCGATGCATACCAACAAAGAACGCCTAGCACTTGTAATAAACTAGAAGGAAAATTAAGGGAACAGCGACATAGAGGCCAACATATTCCATTGTTGGAACTTACAACATTCAGTTGTGGCTGTGAGTGCCTATTTCCATCTTTGCTAGGCTGCCAATACCTTGATTTTGTTGTCATTGCTTAGCATTTATGCAGTGTGTGCTTGACTGCTTGTTCTGTTTCTTTCAATGTTTAATTTCTTATCGTAGGATAAATAATATTTATTTATTGACAGTGAATGCAAAAGCTGAAAACAAGATGAAGTGCACAAAAGGAAGTAGCCGCTTAAATAATCTAAAACACAAAGCTCGCTCAGCAAAAATTTGCAATTAATTTTGTGACATGTAGGAATTTTCTCTATGAGTAAAGGTAAATGCCACTTTCCCCTATGATTTAGCTTTTCGATAACATAGAATAATATCTTCCATAGTAGTTTGAGGCAAATAGTTCATGATATTTTTATACAAAAAAGTCGTACCGTTATGAACACATCTTGATCTATATTTGGTATGCAGTGAGACTTCTAGTTCATATTTTGTTTTTGTGGCGTGTACTATTGTATTTCCTTTCATACAACTGATGGTGACTGTTTTTTGTGCGCAGGAGCTTGATCTTATCAAACCGTGCAAGCAACAACATGAAGACACATTTCTTTGTTATACTGTGAAATACTTGTTCAATTCAGATCAATACATCATTCCTTGGGTATAGGATTAGAAAGAATGGTCTCACTCATTGAAATGACATAATAAGTTTCATTTTGTTGTCCAAATACTTGGATTGTCAAGTTGCATTGAAATATTTATTATTCTACCATTTCTATGATATGAAAGATTGTGTTTTGGAGTACAACATCAGAAATAAATATATTTATGCAAGTTGTGAAATGCTTAACTGTAGCTTGACTATAGTATCTTCTTCCCTTTTCTTTTTTGGATTCTTATTTTGTCATGAATATACATTCTATCACGATTGAGCTATCTTTTGTTTGGCAAATCCAATGTGCATTACAGTTGCAGAACGTTCAGAGATGGTCTACAATTTTTTTGAGAGAAGTATAGGTACCCACTACACCAACAAGAGATGCAGCTAGCAAAATCGCCACTATTATCATCAACTCTAACCCAAATGTTTGTGAAGCTTTGTTGATCTTTAGGTAGCACAGACATGGCAGCAACATGGAGACTGTAACACTCAAGAATGCACCGATGAATGCCATTATGTAGCCAAAGAATGGAATGGTTAGTGCCACAATTACTGTACTGACAACTATGACTGATCTGATGAGGATGCTAATAGATCTAGTGTTGAATAAAGGAGATATGTCTTCAATAGCAGAAGCAATTGGAGTAATTACAACTGCATACTTGGAGAGGGGGTTTATTAGTGTGGTATAAATGGCTATTTTCGTGCTAAACTTGTTTATTGGTAGGTTTAATGTCACTTGAGAATTGAGCATTTCCCCATACATCAGGTAGCCTAGAATGGCCATAGATCCATAGGTGACAGTGCTAGCGATGAAGCAGACAAGTAGAACCTGCGACAAATTCAGAAGTGATTAGAGAATGCCGAAAAAGAGTAAGTTTTTTTCTTTTCTTTTTCTCTTCTCTTTTTATATATTTTTGTTCTATTTCTGTTCTATACTTCTATCTTACCTTAGGAAATTGACTCTTGTCTTTCATTGAATTGCACAATGTAGGAAACACTGCATGGCCACAGTAACAAAAGGCAAACAGGCTCACAGCAGTAGGCAACCCGCCCCAATTCA
>JAYMTK010003727.1:0-11925 GCA_036897405.1 Pelargonium myrrhifolium | reverse complement strand
ACCACCTTCTGTGCCCACCCCTGACCGCCCATCCTCTGCCCCCATCGGCCGTCGTCGTTTGGACGGGAATATGGTAGACATATTATCGGCTGATTCTCCTCCTACTTTCGGGTCTGTTTGCATCTTCGAATTATCTCCGGCTTCCTCCAAGGGGGATTGTCAGTCCTCAGTCTGAATCCACTTGTTTGTTCTGGCCAAAGCGCCCCGACCCATCCAAGCTCGCAAGTAGGCCCCGTACGGCCTATCCTTGACATCATTCCCCAAGGAGTATGCCACATTGCAGTCCTACTCACTATGACCCATTATATCGCAAACAAAACAAAAATGCGAGATTCTCTCATACCTGAACTCCACTTCGTAGCTACGTCCTCCCGCTACTTTGATCTTCAGTTTTCGCTTGATTGCCTTGCGGACATCCAACTCAACTTTGATTCGAGAGTAACCCGGTCCCCCCTTTTCGTCCCACTCCAGAAACTTACCCAGGAACTTCCCGATCCCCTCAAAAACCCTGACTGTACCATATCCATACGGGGGCCCCAAGATTCGAACCCAGAGAGAGATAAGATTAATCTCCACCTTGGTCGGATCCTCCCCTGACTTGAGAAGAAACGTGTTGTACATATACGCCCAAGGCCCCCCGTTCATCACCTTCTGCACATCTCGTTCGTGATGGAACATGAACACAAATTGTTGTTCCCCCATACCCAGGCCTTCGTCCACCACTTCTGACACCGCTACCCCTCTCGACCGCCAGTGCAACGCCATCTTCGGCCCCAATAGCTCCACCTTCACCCCCGTTGGCGCGATGAAGTGCACCACCACCCTCCAGACCTGTTTCGACTCTAAACCCTCCGCCTCTTCCAGCCCTGGGATCTCTAAACCCTGTTCCTCCTTCTCCTCCAAACTCAACCGTCGCTATCTCACTCCCCACGACAAATACCTGAAAATTAAGAACCAGCAAAAAACCCCTCTCCCGAAAACACCCCCCCCCCCCCCCCCCCACTGTAAAATAGAAGAAATGAACATGAAAAATGATGTGACCCTCTTCCTCACATCCCTCCCCACTAAATAGCCTTCCCACCGCAACCCAACCCAATGAGAGGCTTTGGAAATCCCCTCCTTATCCCCGCCACCGCTCATCTCAACACCAGTGAAACCCTAAAAACCAAAACCCTACCCCTGCGAACCCTTTAATTTCCCATTGAAATTTTTTGTTTTGTTTTAATACTCAAAACATCATAAACACTTACCAAGTCGAAAATAAAATAGGAACAAATAAGTCCAAAATTAAATTTTTACCAATAATAAATGGTACTAGGGATAATTGCATATACCCCCTCGAAATTTAAGCATTTTGTACATAAACCCTCTTATGAATTTCTGCTAGCAGATAGCCACCCAAACTTGTAAAAAAAAAAAAAATGATTTCCGTTAATTTTTTCGTTAAGTCTAACGGAAAAACACTCTCTCTCCCCACATGTCTTGCACATGACTTATTATTTTTTAAATACTAATTATACCCTTCATCTTCATCCATTTTTAAATTCTTAACATTTGAATATTCCGGTGCCGGAAACATAAAGTGATCGCCAGAAACTTCAAGTGGTCGCTGAAATTTGTATTTTTATCCCAAAAATTAAGTTGTTTTTGCAAGTTTTGTTCTTGTTGTATATAAATACATCTTAAAGATCAACTCAAGTACTCAATCATCAGAATTAAAGCTAAATTTGAGTTTCAACCATTTGCGAATTTACGATTCAAGCAAGTAACAATACTTCCGGCGAGTAATAAAATTTTCAGCAAAATCGAAATCAAAATCAGATATGAATAAATTGTAGATTAATGAACTAACTTTTTACAATAACGAAACTAAATATGCACATTAAATAAAAGAAAAATACCCAACATTTAGCAAAAAAAAAAATCACTGCAATCCAGCGAGAGAAGGTGGTTGCTCTGATCGGAGCGGTGGCGTGCGATGGAAGAGATTTGGAGCAGATCAGACCTCCACTCGACGGCGGTGTTGCAGATCTGGAGAGAACTCGCTGGAGCTCCACTGGTTTCGTGTGGAGACGACGATCGAGTCAGAGGCGACGACCAAGGCGGATCTGACCGGCCGTTCTCGCCGGCAACGGAGATGCTAGGCGGAGGTTTCAGGTGCGGCGACCGAGCGGAGGCGGGGGATGCAGATGTGGCGGCCGAGGCAGAGGTGCAGATGCGGCGACTAAGGTGGAGTGGTGGTTGTGGTGAAAGAGATTGGTGATGAAAGGGAATTGTGGGAGATAAGAGAGAGTGGGTGAGGTTAGATAGATTAGGGTTTTTTTAATTTATTTTTTTTATTTTTTAAATTAATAAATAATTAAAAAACAAGGATAATTTAGTCATTTGACATAAAATTTAAAATTTTAACGGTCAAATTGATTATGCGCAACTTTTGGTGGTTATCTGCTAACGAAAATTTATAAGAAAGTTTATATGTAAAACGCTTAACATAAATAATTTATTGGTTCAACTACTCCAGTATATTCTTCTCTCTCATCATTACAACAAATATTATCATTTTTCCCTTGAATAGGAATTCATATCTTCTCATATTTCATAGAACAACCTTTATAGAAGTATTTAATGTTTCAATTACCAGTAATTTGGCAAGATAAAATATGCAGTATATTTACTTGGGGGAAAAACTTTGTCTAGTTGCTTTAAATTTTGACTTCTTTTCTAGGAGTAATGACAATATGGTGGTCCATTTTTTGTTTCAAGAAATATAAAACACCTACTGTCTGTTCCAAAATATTTTATTAGGATTATATGTTTTTCCTCGTTTTGTAAAATATAAACTTCTGATGAGAGATATGATGAAAAGAAAAAGTTAATATTTTATTTTGGTTGCTCATCTGGTTCACCAGAGTTTATCCCGACTACGTCTATATCCGGCCCGGGTCGCGCACCTAGCAATGGTGGGTGACTCTCTCAGTAGGGTTTTCTGCGTATACAAGATTTCGAACCCGAGACCTTACTTAAGCGGTAGCAAGCCGCTTACCACTTTCACCAATCTACATTGGTAAAAAAAATTAATATTTACTTTTAATCATTTTAAAATGTTGAATTATCTCTAGCTATTCTGCTAATGGTTCAATGCCATGTGAGTAATATATCATTTAGTTATAATATTTTTGTTAATATTTATAAAGAAATGTACTAAATTGAAATACATTTTCGCATACTTCATATTAAATCGGCACAATATTAATATTTTTTTGGACTAAATCGAAACACTTAGATTTTTAAAAAATTAAATTAGAACAATATGATACTATAGGGTCCAAATTAGATTTTTATCCTTTAAATTTTCAACTAGCCATTTCATTTGAATATAATATTCTTTTTCATTTTTATGAAAACAAATACTACGAAGACCTTCGGGAGGCCAACCCATCACAAAGTCATGAGGAACAATACAGTTTGAGTGCAGTAAAGAGAGAGCACCACATGTGGGTGAATAACAATATTACAATCCGAATAGTTAGCAAAACAAAATTTGGCAAGAAAATTTGTCACTCTATTAGTTTTCCTGTTAACCTGAAGAAAAATGAAATATTCAAAACATGCAACTCTTTCCTTGTACTGCAAAATCAAAGATCTCCAAGGATGAAAATCACAATCAGGCAAATAGAAAATAGACACTATAGAGCTAGCATCAACTCCCAAATAATTTTCCTACAACCCAAAGATTCAGCCAAGCAAAGAGTCGGTCTTAAACCCTAAAGCTCAACGAGGCTCGCACATGCCCATCCACCCTCCTAACCAAATCCCTTTATGATCTCTAGCAATGGCACCAATACTGCTTAACCCCGAGTTGCCCAAAAAACTTCCATCGGTGCTAATTTTGTCCAATCAGTGGGAGGGGAGATCCAAGAGGTGCTAGGCAACAACATGGCCATTGAACTAGAGGGGACTGGCTACTACTTTAGTTTTTGTAAGTTATGCATGATTGATTTTTTTCCTATACCCAAAATGTCACTTCGACTACTTAATATTTAAAATATGTATGTTTTTTTAGCCAAAAAGAGAACTTGTATTAATTCAATATATAGGAAAAAGTACAAATCAAGGTTAGAGACCTGACACAATCTAACTCTTATATACAACCGGGAGCATGCCGTGATTCGAAAAAGAACAACTCGTCTTTGATCGTGTGAGTTCCAGCCATGAAGCCAACAATGTGAATACCATAGCGATAGTGGTATTATCTATATTCCAAAAGGCACTTAAAACAAAACTAAACACAACCCTAAAACTAGAAAGTTCCAAATCCAAATGCAAACTAATAAAACAGTAAATACTAGCAAAACTAAGCAACTTTTTTGGGTTCAAACCAACCCTAAAATTCTTGACATTCTGTAGACATATGAATTTGTCGATGCCAGACCACCAGAGACTCATTCCTCAATGCGGATCTGAACTTCCAGATCTGCAATCACCTTAGAGCTCACCTCCCTCTCTAGCTTGCTAATGCATTCCTTTTCGTTACCATCTTCAATGAATTGGTATCCTCTATAGTGCTCCACACCATGATGATAGAATACCGACATTCTAGCCAAATTCGTCTGACGCACTCCTCGACCTTCCTTGTCCATTCAACGATCACCACGGTCCCTATAAACTGGTCCTCTAGTGTCTGATGCTCCCTCAACCTCTTGACGTATCCATTCTGACATCTATCGTGTGACTGCGTGCTTTATAACCGTTATTCTCATCTTTCACCAGCCCCCGCCAGCGCTGACATTCCACTCTCCATTCTTCATCCTCCCATCTGAATATCAAACTGCACCAAACGACTTGACCATTGTGATCACGTCGCTATTGACAATGGGCAAACTCTCGATCATCCCTCCCAACCACGATTCCCACTCGGCTGGAATTTAGCCGACGTTCCCCTTCTACCCCCTCTTCCCATTACCGGTGTTGTCATGCCGACGATCCTCACCTCGACTCGTTTCCCGACGGACTTCAACAACTTGATTCCCAATCGGCTCCTGATTAGAGACCGACATCACTATGCTCTTGCCCCCATCTGACTTGGGCTCGGTGGTCGGCGTCCCTCTCCCCTTCCTGCTTTCCCAGCCCACCCAACGGTCCCACTACCAATTCCGTCCACATCAGATCGTCAAGCAGCCCTCGCCAAACTGCCCCATCCATCCCGTAATTCAAGACTGTAGCTTCGCCTCCCGAACGACACACCCTATACTGTAGGCGTTTGATCGACACCACCATTAGCACCCGCCAGCCTCTCCATATTCACAATCATCCTATCCATGCAGTATACGTGTTTTGGAAGAGAAAATGAAACCTAACCCTACCCTTACACCCCTTTGACAAAAAAATGTTATAACATAATTATCTTAATTAAAATATGTTTATGTTATATTTTACCTATTCCCGTTTTTTAATTAATTTGTTATTAAAATGCTATTCATTATTTTCAAATTTATGCATGTGCTTATTTTCTTGGAAATGAAAAATTTGAAATTAAAAACAAAATACTTTGAAAAAGAAATTAAAAATATATATCTTTTCTATAAAAAACTTAACATATATTGATTGAAAAAATTCTGAATATTTTAAATTTGTTTTTTTATCAAGAATATTTTAAATTTGTTAAGACTACAAACTTACATTTTTTTTAAATATTTAAATTGTTGAAAATTCATTAAGTAGCAATAGATGGATATGTTAAGCATTAGAGAAGTATGTGCTAAGGAGAAAATGTTAAGCTTATCACCTAATGTTAAGTCTCATTGTTTCACATTTTCTATCTTATTAGCATTCATTGTAGTAATGCCAAGTATTTAAAAAAAAAATGTTAATGAGATGTTAAGCACTCACATAATGATGTGTCTCGCTTTCTTTCTTCCTAGCACCTCATATACTACAAGTAGCTAAGTATTGAAGATGCAGTCCTCATTGAAAATTCTAAAATATGTTGATATTTATAGTAATGTAAGATAGTCATTTGAAATAATAAGTAATAAATAAAATAAGGTAAGGAAATTCTCCTTTAATCCTTAAAAGTAGAAATGTTAAAATGATGACATTATTATTATTATTATGCAGATTTGACTAAAACCAGTCAAGCCCGTAAACCGGTAATTGTACGCGGAGTGACGAATGCTTTTAAGTTCATTTCCGGAAATGGAGTGTTTAGGGCTATCTATCTATCATCTCACACGCTGTCGTCACACTGATTCCATTTTCTCTCCCTAATAAAACAGAGAGCCGTTTCTCCTCCTTTAACCCCAAACTCTCTCTCTACTGATCATGTAATATTGAAAACAACACCATTGCAAGCAATACCAGACAAAGTACACTCTTCCTTCAACCAAAATCATGGGTTTGCTTCGATTTTCACTCTTTGCTCTGATCCACATTGCTCTGCTCTCGGGGCTCTGTTTCGCTGGAGACCCAACTGTCTCCTACGAATTGACCCTCTCTTACACCACCGCCTCTCCTCTCGGTGTTCCTCAACGGGTTCGTTTATGCACCTCTCCTTTTCACTCCTTTACTTGTTTTCGCTGTTTGGACTGTGAAAGTTTTCATCTTTTTATGTGGGCTTTCTCTGCTTTTCTTTAAGGAGTCATCTAGTGAATGCTTGATTTGATTTGATTTTTTTTTTTTTTTTTGGGTTCTGACCCGCTGAAATGTCATATTATTGATTTGTTTTTGTAAGCATATGACTGATCAGTGAAGGATGTGATTTTAAGCAGATTAAGGCAAAAATATTGCAGATTATGTTTCACATCGTGTCCTGTGTTTTTAATTTATAAATATTATTCTGTTCTTTATGGAGCAGGTTTTAATCGAATGTCTTACTGTCTGTTGTTGAATCATAAAGTCACTGGTTTATTAATCTGACTGGATTTTGAATATCTGGAAATGGTTAATTTTTTTTAATAATTATTTGTGTTGCAGGTGATTGCAGTAAATGATAAGTTTCCAGGTCCTCTAATCAACTCTACCACTAACAACAATGTTGTTATTAATGTGCATAATCATTTGAATGAAGATCTCCTGATGACTTGGTAGGTTTTGCTCCAATATTGTTTTTCTTGGCATTCAATTTTGTGTTTGTATCATTTATATGCAATTTGGTGCTGTGTTAGGCCTGGGATCCAAATGAGGCGCAATTCCTGGCAAGATGGTGTCCTTGGCACAAATTGCCCTATCCCTCCTAAAAGGAGCTGGACTTACCAATTTCAAGTTAAAGATCAGATTGGTAGCTTTTTTTACTTCCCATCAATCAACTTTCAGAGAGCTTCTGGAGGATTTGGCCCATTTATTATAAATAATAGGGCCATTATACCAATTCCTTTTGACCGGCCTGATGATGATATCTTCATCATGATTGGTGACTGGTATATCCGTAACCACACGGTTAGTATGTCTTCAGGTTCTATACTTCTTGTTAATATTGGAGCTAGGGTTGTTGGATTGACCTCTAATGCGTGTCCTCCTGAATTTAGGCACTGCGCTCCACCCTTGATTCAGGTTCAACATTGGGAATACCAGATGGAGTTTTAATCAATGGGAAGGGGCCTTACAGATACAATACCACTCTTGTACCTGATGGCATTCAGTATGAAAGCATTCAAGTTGAACCGGGTAAATTTTCTATGTCATGATGAGAAGAGTTTGTTGGATTGTTTTATATTTTCTTTGAAGCTTTTTTCTGTTGGCATATATATGTTTATTAGAGTGTTGATAATCAGTTTCTGAATTATATCTGCTAATGAATTGTAGACAATTCCAATCCAACTATAACATGTTTCTGCTTTGGTGTAACTTTAAATTTTCTGAAATCATCTTCTGGGTCAAAATTTGGTTCTAAATGAATTTTAGCAATTGCATCTTGTAGTTTAGACTTTAGAGGCATTGTAAAATGTAAATATTACACACCCTAAATTCGCTTTGTACAAACGACTAGATTCTGCAGCATATTGGGTCCCCTCTATGCTGTTATTTGATGATTGTGGTCAAGTCATGGAAGTCTGGACACACACACTCACAAATGCAAATGGACTTAACATAGTTGCTGATCCCGGCTACTATTACTTGTCTTGTCATTTTTAAAACCTGTCCTGGTCCTCGATAACCTCCGAGAGAGAGAGAGAGAGAGAGAGAGAGAGAGCTTCAAGGATATGGATTTCCTATTTGTCGCTCATTTCTTGTTACGAGGAGAGAGAATTTTAAGGATTTGGACTTGCTATTTGTTGTTCGTTTCTTGTTAAAATAGTTCAAACTGTTTGAAGTATTATTTATCAAGTCATTCTCTTGCAGGTAAAACTTACCGACTTCGTGTGCACAATGTTGGGATTTCAACTAGTTTGAACTTTAGAATCCAGAACCACACTCTCCGTCTAGTAGAAACTGAAGGACATTACACTATGCAACAGAATTACACTAACTTCGACATTCATGTTGGGCAATCTTATTCCTTTTTGGTTACAATGGATCAGGATGCAAGTACTGATTACTACATTGTTGCAAGTGCTAGATTTGTGAACGAAACAATTTGGCAGAAGGTTACCGGTGTTGGCATCTTGCACTATTCAAATTCTAAAGGTCCTGCAACTGGTCCTCTCCCTCCCTCAATTGATGATAAGTGGGACAAGTCAATTTCTATGAACCAGGCTAGGTCAATCAGGTATATTCTTATGATTGTGTTTATGCGAAACTTCATTTCTTGGATAACAAGATAAGTCATTCTCATTAGCTTAAGCAATTCAATACTGGCTCTCATTTTAAATTTTGTCTGGCACGTGGCCTTGTGTGAACAGAGTCAAAGTTTTGACTAAAGTTTCTATTTCAATATTGATTAGGCAAAATGGATCTGCAAGTGGAGCTCGCCCTAATCCGCAGGGTTCATTTCACTATGGCCAAATTAATGTTACTGATTTGTATGTGCTAAAGGCTTTACCGCCAGTGATGATAAATGGGAAACCGCGTGCCACGATTAATGGAATCTCATTCATAAATCCTAACACGCCAATCAGGCTAGCTGACAAACATAACTTAAAGGGAGTTTATAAGCTTGATTTTCCCAACAAACCTCTGAATAGGCCACCACACATTGATACATCTCTCATTAATGCTACATATAAGGGATTCATTGAAGTCATATTGCAGAACAATGATACCTCTATGCTGAGCTTCCACGCAGATGGTTATTCGTTCTTTGTAGTTGGGTAAGTTCTCTCTAATTCTATTATGTATAATCTTCTCTAGATATGAAGCATTGGAATTAATTGGCTTCTTGATTAAAGGATGGACTATGGTGATTGGACAGAGAACAGCAGAGGTACATATAATAAATGGGATGGAATCTCTCGCTGTACAATTCAGGTTTGTTCTTCTCATGGCTACATTTGTATGTCTTTTGAGGGATTTGGCAAACTTTATTCAGTTTCTTGCTTACTTGGCCTTTTTGAGCAACGTAAGATTGCCATTTACACAACTGTAGTATTGTAGTGTGAAGCTGTGAACTAGTTCTCCTAGCGCGAATAGCTACTTATATCTGTATTGTTTAGGTTTTCCCGGAGGCATGGACTGCAATCCTTATATCACTTGACAATGTTGGAGTGTGGAACCTTAGGGCTGAAAATCTTGATAGATGGTATCTGGGCCAAGAAACATACATGAGAATTGTAAATCCGGAGGAAAATGGTGAAACAGAGATGGATGTCCCGAGCAATGTTCGATACTGTGGTGCCCTCAGTTACTTGCAAAAGTATGCATCTCGATCCATGCTACTTACTATATAGTTTTGTTTGTTTCTTAATTTCTCCATTGTTAGACTTAGAAACTGATTGATTCCATGCTTGTTTGTGCATCATCATCATCCTGTTGGATCCTCAGAGAAGAGAAGAATGCTGCTGCTGCTGCATCGTCGTTACTCTCATCATCGATAATAGCACTTGTTGCACTGTGCTGGAGCCTTTTCCTGTAACTGGACACAACATGTTGAACTGCAGCTTTTTATTTAGTTTAGGTGTGCAAATTCAGTTTTACTTTGGGTACAAATTTTGTGGTGCATTGCTATTACTTGTAAGTTAGGTCACTTGGTATATTTTGTCTTTGTGAATCTGTGATTGTGAGGAAAAATAGTAAAGGAAAGGGTTGATTTGGAATTTTTATCAGTCAATGGTAAATTAAAGCATGGTGATTATGAGAAACTCATTTTCAATATTATATGATGATTGCATACAGTAAAATCATGTATTTTTATTGGAGTCAAAAGAACGAATTATGAATTGTGACATCACTAAACTAATCCAAAGTCCTACTATATATGAGCGCCACATGTCCAACGGCGCCACCCTTTGCCGGAGGATGGAGGTGTGACTGGGGCTGCCGGTAACTGATCGGTGGTTCTAGATGATACCATCTCAAACTTTGTTATTATTGATTTTTGTTGAAGAGAAAGAAGTTGAGAGTGAAGCTGGTTAGCTGCTCTTAACACCGTCACTTCCATTAAGTTTCCATCCTTCACGCGAACCCCTTCCACTCCTAATTAAACAAACAAAAAAAACATCATCAATTTTCACGAGTAATATGACATTAATTGACTGATATAACTTTATGTCAATTACACTAATAAGATGGTGACATCTTATTTAAAATGATGGATCCGAACGAGTACAAGTGAAATTTAACGAGGTATATCACCTCATTGACTTGGTTACGTTGCAGTTGATATAAAATTATATCATCTGATGCACATTTTACTTGATTTTAATATACTTTTTCTACTTCTTCAACTATATATATACATATAGCTTCAAATGTCAAAGGTGATATGCTCTTAAAAAAACTGTAAAATGATAGAAAGAGAATAAATTTTTTTTTTTATATACATAAAAAAAAAGAACAACACCGAATTTGGACCGAAATTGGACTAGACTAAACTATTTGATCCTTGTCCAACTTTTTATTACAGACTCAATCATGCATAATCTTAAGTTTCATTTCTAATTATAGTATGCACTTTGTTAAGTATTAAAAGACACTGTAAATTTATTACCTATTGAATTTTCAATCCAGCTAACTTTTTTAAAAAAATTATTGAAGAAGTAGATAAATTACCAGAAATACCCTTGACAAGTCTCAGCAATTCCTTTCTGCAGCGCTTACTTTCACGTCTAAGAGGGAGATGGAGTAGATATATCTACAAGGAATAACAATGTAATTATCTCATACTCAAATATATATTCTTTTTAGTGTTTAAATGACCACTTGGGTAACATATTATATACACATTAAATTTGAATATATAGTATAATTAATCTACGATTAATTGGTTCTACAATCCTGGATTTGTTTCTACTTCAGATTAAGTACTCATTTACAATTTATATATAAAAAAATTAGTGTGAAAATACAAATAAAATATCCACTTATGTAAAACGATAGAATAGAAACCCTAGGCGGCGGCCGTGCTGCTTTTATTGCTGGGCAAGCCGGTGAGGTCAGTGGCGGATCCAGAACCTCATGTTAGTGGGGGCACAATATATTAAATAATATTACTATAATAACAATATATATAGTTCAAAATATCGATTATGTTAAAATAAAAAAAATTCTTTTTTGCAACTATTTTATATGTAAACTTGAGCAAAAGTTTATTTTTTGAAGTTTTACTTCATTTAAAAAAAAATTAACCAAAAGAATTATAAGAAAGAAGTTGAAATTAATTATAAATAACATATTCGAGAATTCATATTTTGAAAATATTTTATCGTACGTTTTCAATCTTATTAATTATATTTTTCATATGCATATATATATATATATATATATATGTGTGTGTGTGTGTCACTATACAATTATTTATCTAATAATCTTTTTTACGTCATTATTTTCTAATGT
>JAYMTK010003726.1:0-11927 GCA_036897405.1 Pelargonium myrrhifolium | reverse complement strand
CCAGGTTCCACAGAAGAAGCTATTTCAGATAACCAAGTTTTACATTTGAAGAGAAGTGTCTCGACCCCAAAATAAAGGGCACCCTGAAAATGCAATGCATTAAAAAGTAAGAACTAAATGGTCCTTTTCATGAACAAAAAGTCCTAATACAAACATGAAGAATGAGAATCTCATTCCCATTTTCATTCTATTCCATTCTTGGACAATTCTTTTAATACAAAAGCTATCTAAAATCATTTTGCGCACTGTTATAAGCAAAAGAAGACAACAAAGTTCCTAACAATTAGTCACCTCAAAAAGAGGAAGGAAATTGTGAGATGTGATATTTATAGAACAGCCACATATGAACTTGAGAATGTTCATGAATGTCTCCAGACTCCACTCTATAGATATGCAATCAAAGAGTGATTCACTGCAAGATTTCAATCATAAATTAATAAAAACAAAACAAATCATCATTCTAGGTATCTATGAATGAAAAATTACCTGAAACTTCCACTGAGGAGACCATGAAAATATGAAGATAGTTCAATTAGCCTGCAATACAATATAGAAATCAATAAAAATAAGCTATTTTCATTTTCATTTTATTTTCTTCTATTTCTCTAATGAATCCAAATTTTCTACTATGAACCAAATTGACGATTGATCTTGCCTTTTTCGATTGACTTGGAATTTGACTGTTTGGTAAGTGGAAATTGAAGCCAAATCCCAGCTCTGGACATCTGAGGTCGAAATAAGGATTTCTCTGGAGCTGTCTGATTCAATCGAATTATGGTTAGAGCATTTGAGAATAACGAAATCGTCCTCTGAGCTCGGCGCCATGGATCTCGGCGAGTTTTGTTTGGTTGATGCTGAGAAGAAAAATTATTAATGTTTTGAGTTCAGACGGAACTCACAGTCTCACACCCTAAAATTGTCCGGCTTCCCATATTCGTGACATGTTATAATTATTGCTGTATTTTTTTTTTTAATAAAATCAAGTTTAAATGAAATAATCATTCTCTTACATAACTGTAAATCCTACCTGTTCTTTTTTTTTTTTCCTCCATAATTCTTCGTCAAATTATTCTTTGAACAACCGTTTTTCAATCGGGGTTGAACCAATTTTTTGATCATGTTATTACCTATTGAATAAAATATAATTAGGTTTTGGCTAAACTACCTTGTAGGCCCTCCAATTATCAGAAAATGATCAGTTTAGTCTCTTAATTAATGAAACTACTTGTAGATCCCCCAATTATCAAAAATCGACCAGTTTGGTCCCCTATTAATGAAACTACAAAAGAGGACCCCCTATTATTAGAAATCGACCAAGTTGAAAAATATTTTTCGTGCCACGTCAGCAAACTGAGGGACCAAACTGATCGATTTTTGATAATTGGGGGTTCTCTTTTGTAGTTTCATTAATTGGGGGACCAAATTGGTCGATTTCTGATAATTGAGGGTCATCTTTTGTAGTTTCATTAATTGGGGAACCAAACTGGTTGATTTCTAATAATTGGGGGACCTGCAAGGTAGTTTAACCTTCGATTTTTTATCAGTAATAGATACTGTCAACTTGTAAAATCAAACCCAAAACCTCAAAAGAATTTCAAAATATTTTAACTGCTTAGTGGACTTACCCAATTAATTTTATTTTGTTATTGATTTCGCCATCACTAGTAAGTAGTGACTAGTTGTACTATTTCTTTGTATGCGTATTGTTATCATCTTCGCTATATGTTAGTTTGTGAGCATGTTTACTATAAATAAACTAATTTTTCTTTTATTATTACGTTTTATGTCGTACTTCAATAAGTTTACTGTTTTATAGTTTTTTTTTTTTTTTGAGAAATGAAACTAAATTCATTAAAATTGATCAACATATTACAAAGTACAACTAAAGACCTAGTCTATCCTACAATTCAAATTTGCACACACACGACAAATACATCAAAATCGAGATTGAAACCACAAACTTAAAAATAAAATAAAATAAAAAACTCATAATTATAGCAACTAATGTATTCCCCAACAAGGTAGAATTGGCTACCAATTGTCAAACCTTCAGTCTACTTCACGATTCCAATTCCATTTTCTTGCAACCGTGCCGGATCAACAAATCTTGCAGCCTTGCCTAACATCACGCCGTTGAGTAGCCGAGGACAAAACATGATTTTGTCCATATTTTCATGCAATATTGGAGACATATAACATTATTTTAAAAATAAAAAAAATACATATATAGAGTTGAGACTTTTGTGTGAGTGTAAAAACTCAATATTTTTTTGCAAAATTTGAATATTAGGAGCTATGAACCAAGTATTAGTGGACTCTTTTATTGAGTTGGCCTCAGCAATCCATCAAAACTACACTTTGCAACTTGCTATAACAGACATCTATACCACAGTACTCTGGAATGAAATATACATTACATGGCAGATACTAGTTACAGCTTACAACAAGGATTGGTACAGTTTTTCACAAGAGAAGTAGAGATTCTTACTAGAACAACTCAAACTCCAGGTGCTCTCCTGTAGCTTTACATTCCAGATACTTTGTCTCATTATCATGCAAGACCGCGTTGGGAGGAGGAGGTCCAAAATCATACATCTCGGGTAATTCAGGTGGAACAGCACATCGTATCAGCGCCCAATTCAACCCGTCAAAGAACGGATGCCGCTTAATCTCAGCGGCCCCCTTCTCCGATCCCAACCGGTTCTCGGGTTCCTTTACTAGTAGCCCCCTGATGAGATCCCTAGCGTGGAAACTAACCAGAGGACTGTCCGGGAATCTGAGACTCTGAAGAACCACATTGGCTAATGTTTCTTCGTTTCCACAGCCTTTAAATGGTGTTCTGCCATATAGAAGCTCATAAAGAAAGATACCAAATGTCCACCAATCGACAGCAGCTCCATGACCCTCTCCCTTGATGATCTCAGGGGCCAAGTATTCGTGGGTTCCAACGAAGGAGTTAGATCGGGCATCAGTTGGCTCGGCCACAAGCTGTGGCAGTGATCTGATATGGGCCGCGAGATCGGCTTTTATCTTCCTTGCTTTTGCAGCAGCAGGTAAAAACCGAGGGCTGAAGCATGGAACTTGGCAGGACGGCTCAATGCAGAAGGGCTGGATGCAGCTAGCTTCGGCGCACGGACCGGATATCTTGGCTGGATCCATGTTGAATGATGATGATTTTATGAGTGTTGGATTTACAGTGCATCGCAAAGACAAGTCGAAATCCGTCAGCATAATGTGACCATCTTCCCGGACAAGAATGTTTTCTGGTTTCAAATCTCTGTATACAACTCCAAGCATGTGTAAGTACTCCAAAGCAAGGAGGACTTCGGCAACATAAAACCTGCACAATGGTTTAGATGAGTATATATTTGGACAAGCAAATAGAGTGATATAGAAAATGAGCAGCTAAAAGCAAAGAGATGGATGGTAATTGAGAGATTATAAGATTGAATGCCAATTAATTTGGCACGGAGTTCAGCGCAGTATAGAGACACGTCTCAAATTACCAAACAACCCAAAGCCAGAGTTCCTTAACCAATAAGTTGCTACATTAGCTGCTTGTCCCGCTTCAATTTTATGAGTTTAAAGTATAAACTATGTTCCTTCAAATTCAGAACAAACAACCGCACAAATTTTTGGGGTAGGCCACACAATTTCCAAGTAAGCAAACAGACAAGGCAGAAACCAAAATGGCATTAAATAAAATAAATTATCACTAAAGTAGAAATATGAACTCCTCAATTCCACATATACAAAATGAACATATGTCGAGAAGTGACAGCTTATAATACTGAACTAAACCAAGAAAAATAAGAAAGACTGTTTAAAAAAGACAATGGAGCAAAGTTATTGATTTAACCTATGCCACATCTTGAAATTTTACATAATTTAAAATCAAACTAGCAGTTGAGTTGCAGAGCAATGCTGAAATAAAATACTTCTTTTTTTTTATCAGCAAAAGTGAACTAAAATCTTAAAATCTAATGTTTGGACTTTCATCTTTCAAAATGCATAGTAATTAGTCCATCCAATATCATGATTAGCACATACACCAAGGAATTCCAAAAATATGCACAATCACTTAAAATGTTTGGTTCATAATGCTAATATTATCTAAATTTGCGATTGGTCATCCCTAATAAAGTAATATGTGATTAAGAGTCTAACCAATATGTACAGATGCTGTAATAAATGAAAAATGAGTTGAGGTATACCTTGCTGCTTGTTCAGAATAATTCCTGCCGGGCTGCTTCTGACGAAGAACATGTAAATCTCCACCTGGACAATACTCCATAACTAAACATGATAAATTATCTGTTGTAAATTGGGCATACAGTGTGGGAAGAAATGGATGATCCAGCATTCCCAGTATTTCTCTTTCAGTTTGGGCCCTTGGCGTCTTCTTCCTTTTTTCCAAGAACTCGTTGTCCATGACTTTGATAGCAAAGAGGCAGTTTGTACCAATTAACTCAGCAAGATAAACAGTCCCAATGTCTCCACAACCAAGCTTCTTCAAAAGGTTAAAATGATTCAAATCCAGAACTCCATGCTGCATTCGAACATGGCGAATGGCTTCCCACCTAACATCCTTTGACATGTGAGGTCTATTGCCAAAACTAGACCCACTTAAATTGGTCTCATCACTGGTGCTTGTACTGCTGCTATATTCACCAGCACTACTTTTTGAGCTATGGGAAAACTCTACCTTTTCACTTGATTTAGAGTTCTTGACTCTCGTTGGGACAGTTCTACCGTTATTGCCGCTACTTGAAATAAAGCCTGGATTGCTTGCGCCAGAGTTCACATAGTTGGAGCTAATTTCAGTAATGTGGGGGACTGGGGTATCTCTGTCCAACTCTTTAGTTGCATCCTTCATATTACACCGGCATCTCTGGCATACCAGTTCACTTGTACTGGGATCCAAGTTGCTGTTAACTTCATTATTGCAGGCAGCAGAAGTTGATTCCTGGTTTTTCTTCTTAACAATTGTCTTGTTCCTGAGGATTGGTTTGGCTAAACGTGGAGCGTTTCTTGTTACCTTGCTCACCTTGTTGCCACCAACTGGGCTAGACGACGACAATGAAGTTTGCAACCTGCCTTTCCGTCCTAATTTTGTTGCTGATGCTTTATTTGCTACCTTTGTTGAGACAGGAACTTTTTTATTTCGCTCCAGCTTTTTGCCATCAGAATTAGAACATGATGGAGTAGGGGGGGGTGAATACTTCTCCTCCTGAGCCAGTTCCATTTTTAATGTTTGAATCACAACTTTTTTCGGCGTAGAAACAATCTCATTTTGCTGTGGGGCTGTGCATGTAATATTCTCTGTTGCTGCCACGACATTTTGGGGAGAAGAAGCACTTTGGTTTGTTGTCTTTATCTTGGGAACTTGAAGATCCATCGGTTCAGAAACAACATCATTTGGCAATGTAGTCTCTGTACCGTTTTGTTTTGCTACGAAGTGTCGAGGAGAAGATTGAACACTTTTGTTTGACGACTTCACCTTGGGCACTTGAATATGCTGAGACAAGCTATCAGAATTTTCTCTACTTTCTTCCGGCACCAGTGTTATTTCTAGCATGCACCCCATACCGTCATCTACGGAAGAACCAGCATCACCGGCTTCAGCTACAACTGTTTTGTACAAATTCTTTATCCTCCCTGCTTCAGAGATCCTTGAAGGAACTGAAGACTTTGAAAGACGTTTCATAGCAGCCATTTCTGAGGCCTTAGAAATGCATAACTCCCTTAATGCCTGCTTCAAAGACACTGGCTCAGAATTTCCAACTCTGGGCGAATGAGACGTGCCCATAGGCTTTTTCAAGGCATTCTTTCTCAAAGGGCTTGTGCCATCTTGCGGTGAGAAAGACAAACCCTTTGATGAAGTTTTAAGAGTAATTGCCTCAAAAAGCTGATTAATATCATCTTCTAGAGATTGCTTGCATTTCAGCTTTAACACAGGAAGCTTGTGATCCTTGTCACCAACACCCAATCCGGAATTTACTCTATAATTTCCTTTAGAACGTTGAGTAGAATTAAGCTCGTCTTTTGCTTCAACAATTTCACACGTACCAGAGAATGAACCCATCACAATTGATCAGTTAATTACTCCAACTTTAAGGATATACCAGCAGGTTTATACTAACTTGCTCCTGAAGATGAAGTCGAGTAGTAGTTTAGAATCTGATAGCAAGACATGATCACTTTAGATCTTCTCCCATTATACAGAAATTTGTCTTGTGGGCCGATCCCTTCCACTAATTCAACCAAATCCTGCTGACACAAGCATCAAAGTTTTGAAAGAAAAAAAAAACCAGTAAACTAGGAATCAGAAACAGGATTTGGGAGGAAAAGTATTAACTACATCACATACTTCAACATTTCCCAAAAATAGTTAGCAATCCTAACATGGGCATGAAAATCACAAAAAATGGTACTGACAAACATATAGCAATATAGGTACAATTTGGTCATAGGTGTATTCAATACTACAAAAACTATCTCCAGCTATTTTTGTTCAACACGGAACAGCTGATAACAATAATATTAAGTTATAACCAGATTCTAAGAGGAAAAGACCAACATGGTAACGAGAAAATGAGGGTGTTCTAGTTCCCCATCCCAACCCAATGATAATCCCTACTGAATTGAGAATATAGCACCTAACATCACCGATTATATAGCTAGATGCTAGCTTCAATTCAGAAAATATGATAACAAATACTTGGAATAGACTGTTGCATAAATCATTTTTATTTTATTTTCTTAAAACTTCAATTTGATCTTTGAATTTGCCTTATTTTCCTATTTTCAAGTGGGATCTTGTATTGAACACAACCCAATCCCAACGATACATTTTCCCACTTTAAGCTTAAACAGAAGATTACCAACTAAATCCACAACAATAATCATGAAAAAAATAACAAAAATTTCCCATCTGAGTTACTTTAAAAATGTTAGCGAGCACGAAATAAATCTCAGGAACATACAAAACACTAACCAGATAGAAGACGAAATTATTTCAAACAAAAACAAGGGGAAAAAAAAGAGAGTAAATTACCGAATACTGTGTGTCAGCAATGTGCACCAAACGAGAATCGAAACACAACAGCTCAAAATGGAAAAATACCCAAATAAACCCAGAAAAGGTAGATCAAAACCCAATATCAAAGAGATAAGCTTTCCATAGATAGGTGCGCGTATGCCGAAACCGATTGAGTTCAGAACAAGGAAAGTTACGGCGAGATCTGAGATGTAAAAAGTACCTGAGCCAGAATTTGCAAAGAAATGCACAAAATGGTGAAGAAATCTGAGATGGTATTGAAAAACCCTAGGAGGTTGGAGGTAGGCGAGATTGAGAGAGAAGAGAGAGAGTAGTGGTGCAATGTATAGTAGCGAAGTTTGGTGTTTACTGGTTCTTGCTTTCCATACTGGCACTGATTATTTTGTGGGTCTCACGTAAATGACATATCTTCACCTGACAACAAAAAAATATATAGATGTGGAATTTTTTGAAAGATACGGGGTTGTAATGACAAAAATTATTTTAACAAATTAGTAGATGCAATTTGTATTTATATAAGAGGATCAGGATTCTCAGTCAAGACACAAAAATATGGATCCGGGCGGGCGCTCCGCGCCCACAAATTCACTGGGGCGGGTATGAGTGTTAATTAGGGACGTGGCATCACCTCATTGGTCTTGATTTATTGGCTGAGAGTCTCAGCCAATAAATCATGGCTGAGATTCTTTTGAAACGGATATTCTAACTTGTGTTGTGGTAATAACCTAAATTTTGTATTCTAACTTATTTTTAATTTACAAACAATGATGTTACATGTATTAAAAATTGTAGAAAATGTGTGTAAGGCGTATAAGGTGTAAAAGGGTTGTTTGGGAGATTTAGGGTTCAGAGTGTGAGGTTTGCGGCGGCGGAAATCAACGCAGAGCCTAGAGCTTAGGGGCGGTGACGATCGCCGGACATCGTCAACGATTTTCAGTAGTAAGTTGGGTTGTTTCTGATCGGCGGCAGGTTGAAGGGGTCAAAGGACGGGTGTGGGGCGAAGTGGAGGCTTAGGTTTCGTGAAGTGAAAGGTGAGGCGGCGGGCAGAGCTGAGTCCATATCTCAGACAGAGGTACTGGTCCGGCGGCGGGAATGAGGACTTCGGTTGAGGCCATGGTGGGCAAGGCGGAGGGACCCCCAGCTTAGAAAGGGTGGGCGGGTATAGGATGGCAACCCGTTACCCTAAGTCTGTTTGTCGGAGGGATAAGAGAGTATGTCATGATCTACATATAGAGGTGACGTGGGTCGAAAAGCACCGGTGGGATTGGTGGGTCAACTCCACCTTGTTGGGAAGATGGATTAGTCATCCTGGTTAAGACATTATAGCCTTGAAAAGATTTGTGGCTTCAGTTCGGTAATACAGGGCGTTGGTCGTTTAAGCAAGTATGGAGTACATGATGATAGTCTAGGTTTCTAGTGTTTGTCTTGTAATCTGTTGAACAATAAGTTATTGATGAAATTCATTTTCCTTTTCAACAAATTGTACAAAATGTACGGTAAATTAATAAGACATAGTAATTTTAATTGATAATATGGTCAAATTGTAAAACGTCACATGTATAACATATATTGTAAATTAGGCGCGGAAATTATATCAGTGTGAATGTGACATATATGTATTGTTCTTATTCATTGTATGAAATATACATCACTTTAATACTTTATGAGATAGTAACATTTCGCCTGGTTCCCTTAAAACGCAATCACCAATCAAGCAATCACATTTTGTTATTGGGTTTAGTTGAACGTTTCATTGCACTTTTTCTTTTTTTTTTTGGTCATGGAACGGGTAGTTATTAGAGTTGACAATTTGTGTGTGTGTCAGTGGTGAAGATGTTTGTGTGTAACACAACCCAACATATTTGCCATGTTATCATAATTAATTTACAACTCTTAAAAAAAACGCGTTGCGTATGTCTCAATACGGCTAATTAATCGTTCTTGTTTTTAATATTTAATATAAACACGATAAAATTTCTAAATGTATTAAGTTTTTTCACACGAACATGACACAAGTAGAAAAATATGTAAGTTTAACACACTAATTTTATGCCATGCCGTGTTACGTTGGTGAACAACATTGAATTGCTAATTTACTAGCTTAGTCATTGTAAAGCAAGTTGTTACCAAACCATGAACCTTCATCATTGCAATTCTTAGTTTTAAATTTAATCAACCACCCAATCTCATATATTCCTGTGAGTCGTTAAGATTTTGCTGCCGGTAATATAAAATATTTTAATGCTACCAATAATGTGAAATATTATGCTTATTGCTTGGTACGTAATAGTAGTAATAAATAATGAAGAAAGCGTATACAATTTGAGATCACAGTTAATTTGGAAAATTAAATGTCAATAAGTGAAATTGAATGGTTTTGATTTGATTAAGTGATGTCCCTGCATGACCTGATATCATAATGGCACTTTGGCAGATTTGTCTGTGAACTTGAGTACCAAATTATAAACTGAATCACTGTAACATAATAATGCACTTCTCTGAAACTTTTTTGAATCAGTAATTACCAATTATAAAATTAAAAAAAGGAAACAAAAAGAAAAAAGAAAAAATCAGTGTTACTGTGGTTGAATTTAATTGTCATGTGGAGGAGGAGAGAAAAGGAGGACATTTTTAAAGGTAATTACAGTAAGCATCTCTGAAGTATTAGCGTTTTTATTTTGCATCCATGAACTTTGATCTGAAACTTTTAGCATCTATGAAGTATCAAAAAAATGTTTCCGTCAGTTAAATCTAACGGAAAATATCACTATTTGGTCATGTGTCTACCACATGACCAATTTATTTTTTGAAATTCCTAAAATGCTCTTCACTATCATTCTTCTTCTTCAACCTATGCTCTTCACCATCACTGAAAAGTTCATAGTTTCGCCGGAAAGTTCATAATTTTGTCAAAATGTTCATAATTTTTGCCGAAATGTTCATAATTTTGTCGAGACGTTCATTTGATATTTATTTCAATCATTATGTTTTAAGTTTCAATAATTTACTAAATCCAATACAAAACATAATAAAATCATCAATTAGAACAATTTCTTCATTAGGCCTTGATTCCAGCCAATGAAGAAATTGGCAACCAAAATAATCCAATAATCCAGCCAATTTGAACAAATACAAAACAAAACAAAATTCCGATCAACCCTTGATTCCAAATCAAAAATTAACAATAACCCAAATCAACTAACAAACCAAACTAAACTAAGCATCATTGGAGAAAAAGAGGCCTCAGTGAGGCCGTGAACATCGCTAACGAGAAGAGGCCACGACGAGGAGATATGAGGCCGGTGAGCCTAGATCTGAGAAGACAATGGTCGTTTCACGAGCGGCGGAGGTAGCTTCTCGAGCAGCGACGTCTTCAATCCACGGCAAAACTCACGCTTCTTCGGCGGAGCTCGAGCGGCGGCGGCGAAACTGGTTTCTTCTCGCCGGCGAGGCCTCAGCCTCGAGCCACGGCGAGCGGCGGACGGTGAGAGATTTGAGATATTTGTGATATGATTTTTTTAATACAATATTATTTTTTTGGGGGTATTTTGGTCATTTTCACTGTTAACATTAGATTTAACTGGCAGAAAGATCTTTTGATACTTAATGGGTGCTAAAAGTTCTAGAGCAAAGTTTAGGGGTACAAAATAAAAATGCTAATAGTTTAGGGGTGCTTATTGTAATTACTTTTTTTTTTAATATTATCCATGAAATTTCAGTGAATGGGCGGGAATTAAATTTCGAAGAAAGACAAGAGACTTTTAAAAACTACTTTTTACCACACAGCCTCAAGTTTTGTTACATATTCCATCCACTCCCATCCTTATCATGTTTTCCCAAATTCTTACCCTTTACAACACAAATATGATATGTCACTAACATTAAACCAAACGTTTTAAGTAAAAAAGGAAAAAGAAAATTGATTTTAATATGACTAGATAGGAGTTCAATCTCTTTCAAATTATGGTCATTTTCGGATAAATTTGTTCCGTCTAAAAGAATGATTGAATTTATTTATGCATTTTCAGTGTTTAAAATTATTAGTTATGTGTCAAATGTGCACGTAAAATACAAATTAAAATAATTTTGCTCTTAAAATCAATACTATATTTATGGAAGGCACTAGAGTCATTTAAAATTACTGGGCAAAATTAATAACTCCAAATTACGTGGAGTGTCATTGTGTTTGTGTCGACCATTTTTACGGTAGTTGGTGAGGAAAATTATGGAGAGTTTATCTGTAAAGCAATTGCACAAGGAGGATAAATATTTCATAAATTATAATTGTAATTGCATTAAAAAAAGTGTAATTTTATTTTTTCTACTTGTAAGAACAATATAAATTAATTTAGGATAATCTGACCGACCATTATAGCAGATTATATGTATAAATTAATGTACAATCACCTCAATCTTTAATGTCAATTTAAAAATTCAATGCAAAGAACAAGACAAACACTAAACAGTGAACAACAGTAGACCTGAAGATGCAACCATTTTTGTAATTTTGTATTGTAGTGAAGCATGTTAGATACATAGATCCATATAAATAAATAAATAAATAAATAAAAAAGAAGAAGGAATCCAATGTGATACCTTAAAAGCTTTGTTATTAAGATTCACAATTGGGTCATCACTTATGAAACAACATAAATACACCATATTAAATAGATTTAGTGCTGGGTTGTTTAGTAATGGGACCTCACTTTTGCAAGAGACCTTGAATGTGAGAAAACTATATAAAGAACCAGGCCCTCTGAACAGGTCCGGACCCTTTCCTTTCTTTTTTATTTTTTAACCTATCAACCACTTATATTTGGCCACATGGCTGTTGGTAAGAGCCCCAAAAAATAACTACAACTGCTCC